>CM038223.1:96915458-97072773 GCA_021442155.1 Cymbidium sinense
TTGCTAAATCATTTAATTATCTTGTTTATAGCTTAGGCTTTATGATGAGGTTGTGAGTTGATTAAAATTTAATTTTGAGTGATTAGTTGGGGTAGAAAATTTATTTTATCTTAAAAGCCTACCCATCCAGGACATACATTCAAACATCAAGCATAAAGAAACTATGAAAAGCATGTTGTTCTAATGTGCAATCTAAACACAACATCAATCAAACATGTATAAATTGCATAAAAAGTAAAAGGTTGGTGTGGTGGTTCCGCGTACACCCGAAAAGATGGTATGGTTGAGTCTACCTTTATATAACGGATTATAAAATAATACATGCTATGGTGGGTCTTCTTTTCTTCATTTCTTCATATCCTCCTTTTCTTCCTTTTAATTTGATTTGCTCTAAAGGCATCATAGGGCACCCTAGGGACTAAGCCTTCTATCCTTCATCTTAATCCCCATATCATTAATCCTAATTCCTAATACAAAAGTACATTAAAAATAAGAAAAGTAAATCTAACTATACCTCCAAAATAGAAGTTAGCTAAACATACATACAACCCAAGCAGTTATATTTATAATTTGGACTTAGCACCCTACACATGGGTAACCAATCCCACCTATCCTAACTTGGATTTTGCTTAGAAGATTAAGCAACCTGCAAAGAGAGCATTTATATTTATTTTTAAGCGACCCCTTAAGCATAATCCCCTACAAAAAATAAGATTAGACTAATCACGACCTACCATCCAGTCAATGAAACATACATCCTAACATGCAGTCTAAAATATTACATCACAAAATAAAATATACATCAAACCATGCACCGTCCTAACATAAGGATAGAAGTGGTGACTTAATCTAATATGTGTATATTAAGGTTTGTGTGGTATGTCCAAACTAGGCTTTAGAGTTAAGATTTTCTAAGTGTAGAAAGATTCAATTTAAAGGGTGGATTTACTTCAAGTGCTTTAATTGATTGGCAAGTTTTAATTTGTATTTTCTTTGGTTTTATGTGATCTACACTTAGTAACTAAGTATTATAAAGAGAGGAAAGAGCTCTCTTTCATCCTCACCCTAAACCACTTTCTAAAGCATGTTAATTTGATTTATTCTCTTTAGTGAATGGCTTATTAAATGATTTAATTAATCTTAAGTTTAAGTTTACCTTAAATGGTCCTATTCAATATGAAAAGCATCTTAAGATTAACTTGATTGAACTACTACCAGATGACATATATTAAACCATTCCTTTTCATCACACATAACATGCATGTGATTAAATCCTAAGTGTATCTATAAATGCAACATGTTTTAGCATACTTAAATGATGAATGTATGTGTACATTTGAAATTTTATATTTTATTGATTGAATTATTTAATATGTTTAAATTTAAGGCTCTATATTATTATACAAAAGTACATGAGAATGAAATTAAATAGGTATGTGTTATTATTAAACCAGAAGTGAGGTAATCGATGACCTCGGGGCTACTTAAGGCCTCGTGTTCAGATATCCACTATATACCCATTTGCATTCAAATATATGTAAATTTGCACATGAACATAGGAAAGAAAGCTCCAAATTATATGATTAAACAATTCAATCACTTGAATAATTATGGATGTATGCATTTTAATATAAAAGGGATTCTCATTCTTTAATCATATGTACACACACATGTATGAAAACATAAACAAGTACATGCCATTATTAAACCAGGAAAGTGAGATAATCAAATGACCTTTTTAGGGCTACTTAAAGCCTCATATTCCCGGGATGTCCAGACTATATATGTGTTTGTTTAGATACATATGAATGTATAAATAACTAAGAGAATAAAAATCATGCAAAACTTGTATTTTATTTAATTGTAAGGAGATTTTCATTCATTAGCTAAATGCAGCAAGTGTATAAAAGTTTTAAGTGGATATTCATCATTGTTAAGGGAGTGAGTAAAGACCTCCTTGGGGCTACTTAAAGCCTGCCTGGAATGTCAAGATATACTCACTATTCTTAAATACACATGAATGTACAAATGACTACAAGAATGGAAAATCATGCAAAAGTTGTATTTCTTTCAATTGAATTGTTTATGCATGTGAGCTAAAGTTCTATCTAAATTCAAACATAGAAATGCATAGGAATGAATACAAATAAATGGCGTGTCCTTTTCAAATGGACTATACATTTTTTAACATTCAAACTTTATGTAAATTCATGTAGACTAAAGAAAGAGAACTCTATATCACATGTTCTAAGTTATAGACATATGCAAGCTTATATATTTATAACTATTAGCACTCCAAATATTATAGTTGATTTATATACTTTTGAAAATAACTTTGAATTAATAGTAACACATAATCTTATTTTAAATCAACACATGCAAGTTTGACATAATCATTTCATTTAATTTGATTTTTGAAAAGATGAATGTATGATTACAAGTGACATACAACATTTAATATGATTGGAAAGAAATAAGCAACATAAAACACATGACTTCATTCAACCAAATTAATTCTTAAGGACAATCTTATCAAATACAGTCATTTAAAATAAACCAAAGTTTATTATTAAGTTAGTTTTGGATATTTGATTTGATTTAAAGTAGAGATGAGATTCAATCATTTGCTGCTCTTAACCCATTCCCATATTGGTTAATTAATTTGGTTCAATGAAAAGAAGTTTAGTTGATTTTATGAGTTAATTAGTTGTAACATCCATAAAGTACATTAATTAACCCTTTCCTTTGCCACTTTAGCATAATTATCCAAGTAATTATGAGCCAACATAATATGCACATACTTTGAAAATAAAATCAGCAATGATTCTATAAAAATAAAAGGGGCCTAATGCAATTGGCTCATAATAAAAGTTAGTTAAGATAAATAGTTTAATTAAGTACTCTTATAACCCTCCCACACATGTAGGTTAGTTATAATTTTCTTAGAATTCTCTTAGGTTATTGAGTACCTAAGAGTCTACCCAAGACTTAAGTGATTAAGTTTTGGAATGATTTGGATCTTAGTTTCATTGATTAAGTGATTCAATTAATTAATTAAGCCATAATTAACTTGATTAGTTAAATGAACTTGAAGGAATAGATTAAGAAGGAGGTCTCAATCTTATCCCATGGGCTCATCCACTATTGCTCAAAGGATTAATCACTTAATTAATTGATTCATTAATTGTTCATGTGATAAATTAATCATTAATTAGATTAGGAGAGCAATTAAGATTAATTAATTAATTTTCCTAATTAAGCAAACAATAAATCCCAAGAAAATTAAGAGAGGTAAAGATCATCCCCTTAGATAATCTCAAAAAGTTTTGGATTAATCTCATGGTTAATTAAGGAGTAATTAAGTTAATTAAATTTATAATTAAAACCTAATTAAGCCTTAATTATTATTTAAAATTAATTGAAAATATTTTTATTAAATTTTTCTCTAAAATACCTTTAAAATGAGTATTTTTTATTGATTTGTTATGATTTTTAAAATTTTTTTATAAAGTCTATTATTTTATTTTATTAAAATAGACTATATGAACTTCAAAATTCAATATCTTTTAATCCAATAAATTCTTTGAATCGAAATTTGTATTGTAGGTAGATCTTAACTTCAATTTCATTCTATGAAAATTTCAACACAATCTGATTTGTATTTTAGTACAATTGATTGAATTTGATTTTCACTAAAACTCAATTAAGCTCAAAATATTCTGTGAAATTTGAGATTTTGAGTTTGTTAGATTCCTCTAAAGTTAAATCTAAGAGCCCTTATTTGCAATTTTTGTTGAGTATTTTATTTTCTATGAATTTTAAAGTTTTATGTGAATTAATTAATTTTTAAAATAAAAAAATGTCGAATTTCCCACTTAACACGCGGCGACGCCGACATGTGGTAATGTGATGCCACATAGCACGCGTGATTAGCCAAACGATTCCATGTGGCATGGGCCACTCGTCCGGCTTCACGAAAAAAAGGCGGAATAAGGACCGCGACACACGGATAGATTGGACCGCCCAATCCGACGTCATCGATCCACATGATTTGGCGTCAAATGAATGGATCTGCCATTAAATCTAGGCCTTCCAATCCCCTGAATGCGAGATCGGTCGGCTGCTGCTGCAGGCAGTTCCCAGGTGACTAAAATGATGTGATGTTGTATAAACCAACAAGATTTTCAGGATTTTTGCAAAATTTGAATGAAATCTTGTTCGAATGGGCTCAGTTTCATGGCAATTTTCATCGAAAAACTTCTCAATTCATGTGGAGATTATATAAAATGCAAGGTTTATCTAAGGAAATTCCTAAAATCATGCAAGAATCATCACAAACAAAAGCTCCTAAGGCCGGCTACGGTTCTTGAAAATTACATCGCTAGGGATGATTTTCGATGGCGGTGTTGATCCGAGCATGCTCCTGAATGCAAGAAGAAGCTTGGGAATGGATCTAGAACTTTGCCTCCCTTTGGAATGATGTATCCACCAATGGTCATCGTTTACTCACCAGAATTCACTTGATTTTGATGGTTTTCACTCCAAAATGAAGTAGGAATGGTTATTGGTTGGTTTGGGAGCTCTAGGGGAGTGAATAATGGCATAATCTGATCACTTTAGTGCCCTTTTTCCTATGTGCTTATCGGTGGATGAAAATCACCATTAATGGTGATGGGGAGATGTTTGGGAGGTGATGGCTGATTAGGGATGTTGGATTATAGCCCACAAGTCTTCCTTTGCTATTGTGTGGTTAGTCCCCATTGAATGCAAGTGATGGGGAGAGTGGACTTTGCCATAAATGGGTGGAATCCTATGTGAGGGGAGGATCCATGAGGGATTTGCCTTGGATTTGGCTCCAAATGGGTTTGGGCTGATTTTGAGCTAATCCCAAGTGGGTTTGGGTCAAGTTTGATCAGCTCCCAAGATGTCATGGGTTAGTTTCAAAAGATTTGGCTCAATTTGGGTTATTTGGGTCACATTGGGCCATGTTGGTTTAGTTTGACCAATTGGTCAAATTGGGTCAAACCAAGGCTTATGTTAGGTTCAAATGATGATTTGAAGTATTTTGGTATGATCAATTTGATTAAATTTGACCTAGAATTGATTTTGGCTCATTTAGAATCAAATGGGTCAAATGAGTCAAGTAGACCAACTTGACCAAAGTTAGCCAAATTGGCTTGGGTTATGGGTTGATTCATGTTCAATTGGCTAATTGAAGATGAATATAGTATTTGATTTGAATCAATTTGGATTTAAGCAAAATTGACCATTTTAGGTCAATTTGGGCTAAGTGGGTCAATTGGACTAGGTTGGGTTAGGTCTGACTCAATTGATGGTCAAGTCATGTTCAAACATTGATCATGGGTTGATGTGAATCAATGGTTTCAACCAATTTGGTGTATGGTGAGTTTTGGCTAGTTTTGGTTCATTTGGGCTAAAGGGTTGACTTGGTAAAATGACCAAGTTGACTTGGTTTGACCTAATTCATGGCAATTAGTCATCCTAGGGTGATCAATGGTCATGGTATGAGGCTTGGATGGACTTGGTTCAATCCAATTTGGGTTGGATTAGAATTTGGCTCAAAAGGGTCCTTTAGGTCACTTTAGGTCAAGTGAGCCTAAGTGAGTCAATTAGTTTGATTTTGACTTGATTTAAGTTTAGTTGAACTTATATATGAGCCTAGGATTGAAATATAAATTTAACTACAATCAATTTGGAGTCAATAGATTTTGGTTCATTTGAAATTTTCAAATCAGAAGGGATAAGTTGGGCTTGACTTGGGTTGACTTGAATTTGGTTTGATGATTCTAGGTTTCATTTATATTTAGATAGGTGATTGGAGAAATCATTGATTCAAGAGAAAATCCATTGGTTTTGACTTGATTTCGGTAGGATTTGGCTAAGTCAAAAGAATTGGCTTAAAGGGCTTAGATTGGGTTTTGATTTTAATTTGGATTTAGTTTTGGGCATTTGAATGTAGATTTCATTTATATTTGGGAAGAAAAATCAAAGGAACAATTGATTTATAAGAAAATCAATTGAGTTTGAAGTGATTTGAATGTAAATTTGGCTAAGCTCATGAAGGTAGGTTCAAAGGGCTCAGAAGGGGATTTGATTTAGTTTTGATGATTTGAGTGTAGATTTTATTTATATTTGTGAAGATGATTGAATATACGATTGATTTATGAAGAAATAAATCAAATTTGGGTTGAATTAGGTGGAGATTTGGCTAAGTTCATGGAATCAAATCACATGGCTTAGGAAAGATTTCAAGTTTGGATTTGATCAAGGGCTTCAATCATTTGGAACTGGATTTGAATTGGAATTTGATTATTTAATTGAAGGATTGAATTGATATTTGAGAAAATCAATTGAGTTTGTGTGGATTTGAATTTGGCTTAACTCCATAAGATAAAACCATAGGGCTTAGGAAGGATTTTAAATTTGGATTTGATTATATATTTTAATCATTTGATTTGGAATTTGGATTTAGATTTGGAATTTGAATTTGAATTTGAGGTTTGATTTGAGATTTGGATTTTGATTGGATTTAAGAATGTGCACATTAATTGGGTTTAGGCTATAGGATTGGTGATTTCCTTAAGTTCTAAGATAGCCTAATCCTATGATTAACCCTTCTAAGACTCTAGACTTAGGTTAACTGTTCACCTAATCACTAGAAGTGTCTTATGACTAAGAAATTCTTAGTGTCTGGAAGAGTCCTAAGTCTAAGAAGAGGAGGTTGAGAGCTCACTGTAAAAGTGAGGTCAACAAAAAGACCCCTAATATGTGTGGTGTAACTGACAAGGCACACCGCATGTATTAGCATTGACCAAAATGATCAACAACATCTAGAAAATTACAAACACTAACAAAAATGATTTATACCTAGACCCGAAAGGTAGATAGAATCATGATATTATTGCAATGCAGCTCTCTTTTTTCCAAGGGTATAAGAGAGCCTGAAGGAGGAATCCGCTGGGGATTGAGTACAAGAACCTTCCACTAGGGAAGTAGGTTCAAGCTATCCGCTGGGATATGAATCTATGTTTGATTATGAATATGATTTGTTTGGGTGTGTATCTACTGGGGATAAGAATTTATAATTCGATGGGGATCAAGATCAAATTAATTTTAATTTATTTTATTTTAATTGAAGTGGAGGCATATCTACTAGGGACATGGATTTGAATCCGCTAGGGATTGAGAATGTGAACCTTCCACTAGGGAAGTAGGTTCGACCTATCTGCTGGGAATAAGAGTTTGATTGGATTTCTTATGGCTCCACTGGAGAGAATTATTTTGAATTAAGGGTACACTTGCTAGGGACATAAGCCTAGTTGAATTTGTTAGATTTATATTTTGATTTAGGCTCCACCAGGGAGACTAATCTAATTTGTTCCTCACTAGGGAGAAGTTTGGTTTGTTCGATATGTTTAATTTGACTCCACTGGGGAGGTTGATTTTGAATTTGGTTTGTTATGGACCCTATCAGTGTGCGATGGACCCACTAAGAAGGGGCTATATTGGCCTTGGCCTATCTTAGATTTACCGATCCAAATGGATAGTCTACCAGCCACATGGTAGGACTATCCAACATAAGAGTTGTCTTTTGGTGTGCAACAACTATGCTAGGAAGAAAGCATAGCAGACTTACATGTTTCAAAGCTGGAAATAATTGCTGAGGTGATCTATTGGATTCGCAACAAATCAAACTTGACCTTAGGTGACTACTGAGTGAATGCCACTGGGGACTTATGTCAGCTCGAGAGTAGTCAAGATTTATTTCATTTGATGGATCCCATCGGTGTGTGATGGACCGCATTGAGAAGGGGTTATGTTAGCCTTGGCTTATCTCAAATTTATCAATCCAAATGGGTAGTCTACCAGCCAATGGGTAAGACTGTTTGACCTAAGGGTTTCCTTTCGGTGTGCAATGACTATGCTAGAAAGAAAGTATAGCAGACTTACAACTTTCAAAGCTGGGAACAACCGCTAGGGTGACCTATTGATGGTACAACAAATCAAACCTGACCCAAGGAGATTACTGAGTGAGTGCCGTTGGGGAACTTACCTCAGCTCAAGAGTAGTCCTAATAATTAATTTGATTTGATTTAATTTAATTTGGAGTGTTATGTTGTGGAACCTATTGGTGTGCGATGGACCCACTGAGAAGGTGCTATGTCGGCCTTGGCCTATCTCAGATTTACAAGTCTAAAAGAGTAGTCTACCAGTTACAATGTAGGACTATCTGACCTAAGGGTTGCCTCTCGGTGTGCAACGACTGTGCTAGGAAGAAAGCATAACAGACTTACATCATTCAAAGTGAGAAATAACCGATGGGGTGATCTGTTAGATGTGCAACAAATCAAACTCGACCTAAGGCGACTACTGAGTGAGCGTCGCTGAGGATCTTACCTCAACTCAAGAGTAGCCATGATGATTAATTTGATTTGATGTGATTTGATTTAACTTAATTTTGTGAGTTATGTTATGGACCCTATTGGTGTGCGATGGACCCACTGAGAAGGGGCTATGTCAGCCTTGGCCTATCTCAGATTTACCGATCCAAAGGGGTAGTCTACCATCCACATGGTAGGATTATCCAACATAAGGGGTTACCTTTTGGTGTGTAACGGCTGTACTAGGAAGAAAGCATAGCAGACTTACATCTTCCAAAGTAGGGATCAACCGTTGGGGTGATTTGTCGATGACACAATAAATCAAACCTGACCTAAGGTTGCCCGTCGGTGTGCAACAACTGTACTTAGGAAGAAAGAATAGTAGCCTTATATTTTCCTAAGCAAGGATCAACCGTTGTGGTGATCCGTTGGATGCGTAATGAATCAAACCTGGCCTAGGGCGACTACTTCTTGAATGTTGTTGGGGGATTTATGTCAACTAAAAATTAGTCAAGATTAATTTCATTTGATGGATCCCAGTAGTGTGCAGTAGATCACACTGAGAAGGGGTTATGTCAGCCAGGGCCTATCTTGGATTTACCGATCCAAAGGAGTAGTCTATCGGTCGAAGGTTAAGACTATCCGACCTAATGGGTGCCTTTTGGTGTGCAACGACTGTGCTACAAAGAAAGCATAGCATCCTTACACCTTTATGAGCAGGGACCAACCACTGGGGTTGGGTGACCCATTGATGTACAATAGATCGAACCCAACCTAGGACTGCTCGTCGGTGTGCAATGGTCGTGCTGGAAAGAACACATAGTAGACTTACATCTTCCAAAGCAATAACGACCTCCAGGGTGACATATCAGTGGCACAACAAGTCAAACCTGACCTAAAGGCAACTACTTAGGGAGTGTCGCTGGGGACTTATCTCAACTCAAAAGTAGTCAGGTGATTCCTATAGGGAGTTTTACTGATATTGCCCTAAAGATAGGATGCCTGCTGCTTGGGAAAGGTGCCGCTGGGGGCGTTAATTCCAAATCCACTAGCTAAAATATATTTTGTTTATTTATTATTGTGGATCCTGTTGGTGTGCGAGGGACCACACTAAGAAGGGGCTTTGTCGGCCTTGACCTATAGCAGATTTACTGGACCAAGGGAGAACATGCATATCTGCAGAACATAATCTCCAACCATAGGGGTGGTTACTAGGAAAGGGGGACTGTCCAATCCAAAAGTAACCCAAGTAGTGTCTAAATGGTGTTGTAAAGAATGTGAGCCAAGTAGAGTGACTGTAGGGGAGGTGCCACTAGGGGCATTATCCTGATCCCTGAAAAAAATAATGCCTATAGGTATTCGATGGCCAACTCAAGGAGAAAGCGTAGCAGTCTTACGTCTGCCAAGAGTGGTGTATCCATCGGGTGGGTCGTTGTCAGTATAGCAAACACCAACCAACCTAAGGTGCCCGTCGGTGTGCGATGATCAGTCTAGAAAGAAAGCGTGTAGACTTACATCTCCCTAAAGCTAAACTAATTTTCTAGATAGTCTGTCTTCGGCTCGATAGGTGCTATCCGACCTAGGGCTGGCTGTCAGTGTGCAATAGATATACTTAAGAAAAAAGCGTAGCACACTTATATCTTCCAAAGCAGGGATCAACCACTGGGGTGACATGTTGATGGCACAATAGATCAACCCGACTTAAGGGAGACTACTATGTAGGGAGTCACAAAGAAGGACTGGACCCAGACTTGAAGTAGTCAGAAGGAAAGGAGCCGTTGGGGGACTTATCCTAATCCTCTACTCGACCAAGTTAGTTAACGATGGCTAGTTTAAGAAGAAGGTGTAGTAGACTTACATCCTCTTAAATGAAGCCAATCATGAGGGTAGCTTACCGACCGCACAGTAAGGCTTACCATGCTACCAATGTGCTCATCGGTGTGCAGTGGCCAAGTAAGAGAGGAAAGCATAGCAAACTTACATTCTCCAAAGCAAGAAGACCACTAGGGTGATGCACTACCAGGGTAGCACGTCAGCCCAACTTAGAGCAACTAATGAGTGAGAGCCACGAAGGATGTTATCTCAACTCAAAGTAGCCCGAGAGAAAAGATATGCATTTGTGTGTGTAGTTGTGTCGAAGAAGGGATAAGATGCCACTTGGGTTTCAACTTACCTCACATTGAAGAGTGGATGAAATGGTGCCAGAATGTGACTCCACTAGAAGGATCTCTCTCTCTCTTACTTAGTTGAGCTCAGTAGGATGCCTCTTGGGCACTAGAGAATTAAGTGTAGTTTGTGTTTGTGTTGATGAAGGATAGGATGCTGCTTGAGTTCTCTTACACTTATCCTAAACACGCATTGTGGAGGATTCACAAACAAAGATGTTACAATGAAGAAAATATTTAATGAATGGAAATGAAATCTTTATTGATGATAATCATTTTCGAACACGATTTCAAGGTTAATATTTCTTTAAATAAAACCTGTTGATTGGACGCATCATACGCTCTCCTTTATGGTTGATGAGTTAATATGATCCTTCTTGGTAGGTGTTCTCTATGGCAAAAGGCCTCCCCAAGTGGGTTTAAACTTGCCTCCCATATTATGATGGGAACAATTAGTCTCCTTAGAACTAAAACAAGCTCTCCTACTTGAAAAGCTCTAGGACGAACCATCTTGTTGTAAGATTGAATCATTTTGGCTTTGTATAACTCAAGGTTTTAGCATGCCCGTAGGTGTCTCTCCTCTAAACCTTCGAGCTCTTCTAACCACAACTTGGCATTCTATTGTGATCTTTGAATATCTGGTGATGGGAGTTGACATCTAATGATAGAACATCTTGACCCATACTTGGAAAAAGTGGTAACAGTTGGAGTTCATTGGTATGGATGAAGGCTTCAACTAATTACTCATGCCATTGTCGCTTGTTGTCATCGAGTATCTTCTTTAGTATTTGAATGTGAGTTTCATTGAAGACTTCTGCTATACCATTCACTCGCGGGTAATAGATGATAGAGTATCTCCAATCTATGTTGAGTCTCTGAGCGAAGTTGTTGATCTTGGTGACAACACTTGGCTACGACCATGCAGTTGGTAATCATTGTAGGCCAATAGTACCCCAGTCTCTTGATCTTGGCCTTCATCTTCAGGCTAGATTTGTGAGCTCTGCATAATTTTGAGTGTACCTCAGTCATGATCTTACGGGCTTCGTGTTTGTCTAAACAATGTAACCACATATAAGCAAAGCACTGCACGTATAAGGTTCCATCGATGAGAGCGTAGAAAAGGGCTCTCTACTTCATCTAATGGCCTTGTAACTTTTCTTGAGGTAGTTTGCCTTTAGTTAGATAGTCTATGAATGGTTATGGTGTTTATTTTTGGATTTCGCATTTGTGTATTGTGTATATGTGAGGGCACACCATGCAGATATGAGGATATACATATTGAGGAGATAGGGTACTACATTAAGGAATAGTGTAATATCTTGAGAGATAGAAGTCACTACCCTATAATGGACCTAATCACCTGATAAGGACCCCTAAGATATGATGGCTCTTCAAATATACCAGAGATTTCTCTCTTACTTTACATGAAAAAGTAAAGCATGATTTATTTAAACTAGGTTCGTTAAGTTCCCTATGGAGGCAAGCCTCCATAGTTAATTACATCTTAAGGGAAGTGAATCCATTAAGAATACTCTCGATTAAAGTAAGTGATTATTGTCTCCAAAGAATTCAAAGATAGGACTATCAATGGATTGGTTGTATTCTAGAAAATCAAGTGGAATAGATCAAAAGGGGAGAGTTATTATTGAAACTAAAGGAGATGAGTAGGGAGTGCTCATGATACTAGAAGACCTAGTGAGCACTCTATTCTATCCTATGGTTAGGCTTTATGTATTTTGAACTTGAGGCGATTTATTTATATGAGTTGAAATTTTATTTAGAAATCTAGGACTTATAATTCCATAATACAAGATTGTGAAAATGCCTAAGAGGTGAGGATTTATGCTTGTAGCCTGCAAAAGGAAACATCAACCTTAGATCCTAAATCTAGGACGCTTTTGTGAGGGCCAAAACATGACATAATTCTAAGGCGAAAATAGGTATATGGTTTACCTCCACAAGAGAGAGTAAACCACATTTATTGGATCAGAGTGGCAGGTAACTCCTCCTACACTTTAAATCCATGTAAGCAAGTCATATGTTTTGCAAGATGGTTAGGCTGTTATTTATTTAGAAGAGAAACTAAGTCCTTAAACCACTCTCTAAGAGACTAGAGCATGAGGGTATAAATAATGACTTAAATCTAATGCAATTTTTTATCACATTTTATTTAATTTGGGACTCTTTATTTTGACACAGGCTATGAGATTTTGTATAACTAAATGCATGAGAAATTGATTATGGGCCAAATCAAGAGGGAAAGAGGTGATCTTCCATCATTGGCTCTTAAAGGTTAAGCCCATTCTATCTGGTAAAGATGGAAGCCCTCTCTTAGCAAGAGTGAAACAAGATGGTTATATGATGTTTGACATATAGTCATCCAGCTAAGGGATTGCTAAATATTTTATTATCTTGATTTAATGCCTAGGCTTTTTTATGCAAGGTTATGAATTATTTTAAAATTTTAGTTATGAGTTGTTAGTGGGGTAGAAAATTTATTTTTCATCCTAAGAGGCTCATCGCATCCATGCCACATAACAATCACCAATCATAAAGAAATAATGAAGAGATAAGCTATTTCTAATGCACAAGCTAAATAGAACATCAAACAATTCTATAAAGCTATCACAAAAGAATAAGAGGTTGATGTGGTAGACCAGCAACCCAAAAAAAAATGTGGGTAGCTCTACCCTTATATCCTTGTATAATGAAAGAATAAATACAATTATAAAATGATAAGTGTTATGGGGGGTCTTCATTCTTCCTCCTCCATTCTTCACTCTTCATCTTTCATTTCTTTAGTTTGATTTGCTCCATTTGTTTCTTTCTTTTGGTTTGATTGGGATGTTGTTTGCTCTAAAGGCATCACATGGTGTATAAGACTTGGTATTATAACCAATGTTCATCATAATCCCTCATAACACTTATCCTGATCCTAATGCAAGATTACATTAAAAGAGAATAAAAATAAATCTAGCTACACCTACAAAATAATGTTAGCTAAACACACCATACAACCCAAGCAGTTATATGAATAATTTGGACTTAGCACCCCACACATGGGTAACCAAGCTCACATATCCTAACTTGGGTTATGCTTAGGGTCTAAGTAACCAATACAGTAAAAAGCATTTATATTTTTATTACAGTGGCCCCTTAAGCATGACCACCTACATAAAACATGATTAGACTAATATTTGCTTAACATCCTGACTACACATATATATCCTAACATCTAGTCTAAAATAATACATCCAAAAACCAAACATACACCAAACCATGCATCGTCCTAACATAAAGCTAGAAATGGTGACTTAGTCAAATGTGTATGTGTTAAGGCTTGTGTGGCATGTCCTAACAAGGCTTTAGAGTTATGATTTGCTAAGTGTGGGGGGTTTAATTTATAAAAGGTTGATTTCTTTTTAAGTGGTTTAAATGGTTTGAAGATTTTACTTAGTGCTTTTTTTGTTTCATATAGCCTACACTTAGCAACTAAGTGTTATAAAGAGAAGAAAGAGAGGGAATCACTCTTTTATCCCTACCTTAAGCCATTTCTGATGTAAGTTAATTTGCTAAGTTCTCTTTAATGAACGGCTTATTATGTGTTTTAATTAAACCTAAGTTTAGGCTCACTCTAAATAACCTTATTCAATAAGAAAGGCATCTTAAGATTAATTAGAATGGATTATTATCACATAACACATTCATTCATTTCTTTTCATCATGTATATCATGCATATGAATAATCCTAAGCATATCTATACATGTAATGTGAATCTTAGCATACTTTGATGATGAATGCAAAGAAGTGTATTTGGAATTTAAAATTTCATTTTTTGATTGAATTATGAATGCATGCCTTATTACATAGAAAAGAGAAATTTTTCATCCATTAGCTAGATACACATTCACATGTATAAAAGTCTTAAGTGAGTATGTCACCATTATTTTCTACACTATGGGCGTAAGGTACAAGACTTACTTAAAATTTACTTAAAACATCGATGTCAATATACTACTTTTCTTAGATACATGTAGATGTATAAATAATTATAAGAATAGGAAACCCTTGTAAAACTTATGTTTGGTTTATTTGATTATGATTCTTATTGATTGGCCACATCATACATGCATATGTATAAGAGTTTTAAGTGAGTACAATGCCATTATTTTCTACACTAGGGGGGTAAGGTACAAGACCTACTTAGGGCTACTTAATGCCTCACAGCCCTGGGATGTCCAAACTAATATACCACTTTTCTCAAATACATATGAATGTAAAAAAAAGAACCACGTGGATAAGGAATCATGTAAGAAATTACGTTTGATTTGGTTGTATGTTTTACATATGTGATATGAAATTCTTCCAAAGTCATAACATGGAGATGCATAGAAATAGATTTAGGCAAATGTTGTGTTCTTTTCAAATGAACTATACACTTGCAAATCCTATGTGAGTCCATGTTAGATAAGGAAAGAGAACTTTATATTGCATAACTTATATTATCATCACATGCAAGCTTACAAATATTTTTAATGAACATTACTTTAGTTATAATAATTGATCTATAGGCTTTTGAAAATAGCTTCTATTTAATAATGATAATAGCCACACATATTTAATTTAAGTCAACATATGCAATTTGACATAAAAGAAAACATTTCATTTAATTAATTTTTAAAAGAAATGAATGCATGATTTCATATGGCAAGTAATATTTAGCATGATTGGAAAGAAATAAAGGAATGTAAATACATGATTTTATTTATCCTAATTAATTCCTATGGACAATCACATTAAAGAAGGCTATTTAAAATGAACAAAAATTTCTAAAGATATTTTAACTCGAGTTTGATTTGATTTAGGAAATATGAAGGAGGTTTGATAATCCTAACCCAATTCCCCATGTGTGAATTAATTTAGTTTAATAAAGAATATTTAAGTTCATTTTATATTTTAATTAGGTTAAGATATGAATTAAATGAATTAATTAACCCTTACCTATATCATCTTAATTTAATTAACTAATTAATAATAAGCCAATATAATATGCAACCATATGAAAAGTAAATTTATAATGCTCCTAAGAAATGAAAGGGGCCTAATGTAATTGGCTTAAGATTAATAGTTAATTAAGCTTAAAGGATCTCACTTAATTACTTTTATGATTTTCTCACACATGTGAATCAATCATAATTTCATTATCTCTCACCTTAGGTTATTGAATACCCAAGGAGCCACCCAAGATCAATTAAGGGTTGCAAAGGTGTGGATGAACTGATTTTTAATTTTAATTTTATTAAGCTTTTAATTAATTGATCAAACACTTTAGTTATGTTTTAATTTGAATGATGAAATCAACTTAGGGGAAAGGATCATGGGCAAGGACCCAATCCTAATCCCTAAATCATTTTTTAACATTGAATTAGATTCTGATTTCCTTATCTTGAAGATTAATCACTTAATTAATCAATTAATCATTCCATTAATCCATTAATTAATTTGATTTTAAAGGTAAAACTTAGGAAATGAATTAGAAAGCATCCCCAATCACATCCCAAGTTATCTTCTGCAATAGGTAATTATGTTTAAATGATTAATCAAGTTATTATTCATTCATTAATTATGATTAATTAGATTAAGAAAGTGATTAGGGATTAATCAAGTGATTTTCTTAATTAAGCAATCAATAAAATCCTAGAAAATAGGAGAGGCAGAGGTCATCTCCCTAAACATCCATAGAAAGTTTGAGATTAATTGAGTATTTAATTAACATATAATTAAGCTAATTAGATTTTTGATAAAATCTTAATTAAGCTAAAATCACTATTCAAAATCAATTAATAATAATTTTTTAGATTCTACTCTGAAATGTCTTTAAAATGAGCCTAAGTTTGGATTTTTTGGATTTTTCTATAATTAGTTATAATTTTAGAAAGTTTCAGGATTAAAAACTAATTAATTAGCCCTAATTAAAGCCTTAATCATGTCGGCATGAAGGCGGACGACGTGGCCTTCCCCTCGCTTTCCATGTGAGTGAAGCTATTTAAGTAGTCACATTTGTGAGTGGTGGGGACTTTCTATGGATCATGTGATCTAAGATTGGATGACCACGATTGATGGATTTAGGAAGGTCGAGGCTACCCTGGATTTGATCAGCCGTTCCCAATCACGTGGGATGGATGGCTCATGATCTATATCATTCATGAGTGACGAAAGATGGATGATGTCCGTCCTCCCTCGTTCGATCCGAGCTCACTTAAGCTCGAATTATCTCCAAATTCTTCCCACACCTTCGGGGAAGGGAGACACACACATCTAAAGGTCAAATTCATATGGGATTCGATTTTCCTTCACAAAAGAACACTCGGTTGACCAATCCACGCAGGCAAAGGGCTCGACTCCAATCGAACTCACTCTTCCCATGTCTTGAAAGCTTGGGAATTGGTTTGGTTGGCTTTGATAAAGTATGATGATAGTGTGGCTAAGAGGAATTTGGGTTTGATTATGAAACAAGGGAGTATGGATCGGTGCCCTCCCTATTTCAATTGCACATTGGAAGATCCAGTTTTGAGCTATGAAGGCTTGAAATCACTCTATGGGATTTTGAAAATGGCTTAGGAAGGCTGACGATGCAATTTTCTATGATTTTTGCTCGAATTGAGGGGGTATACCCCTCAATTTCCCATGATGGATGGATGGCAACATGTGCACAAATTGCACTAGCTCGTCACTGTCTGGCCACTAACTTGTCTCCATCAAGTCAGGGTGGCACGCCAGGGATCGGAGGAGTGATGGGAGGCTGCCATGGATCCATGGTGCAAAGGTGCAAGCCTTTCGATCCAATTGGTTCTTAGTTTGGGTTGGAGGTGAGTCAACTCACCTCCTAAAGGTCCTTAGATGACCTAGGGTGGGTTAGGTGGGATAGGTGGGCTAGGTGGGGTCAAGAGAAAGTTCCATGGAGTGCTAAGGGGCTGTCATGGGGATGGGAGAGTTGGCTTTGGCTTGGATCCATTGGTTTTAAATTTTAAATCCCATGGTTTGATGGCTAATCCCCTTGGTGGGGCCCACTTGGCTTTTAAGGAGGTCTTAAGCTGACCTAGGGTGAGTTTAAGCTAAGTTAGGTTAGCCCACAAGATCTCATAAGTTGGATTTGAGTGGTTTGCTTGGATTCATCAAATGGGTTCCCTTTGGGCTAGGTTGGGTTGGGTTGACCAATTGGTCAAATTGGGTCAAACCAAGGCTTCGATTAGGATCATATGATGATTTGGGATGTCTTGGTTTGATTAATTTGGATTGCTTTGACCTAGGTTTAGATTTGACTCTTTTGGATTCAAAAGGGTCAAATTGGTCAAGTTGACTAATTTGACCAAATTAAGTTGGGTTAGGTGTTGAGTCAAGTTCAATTGGTTGATTGAAAATGATTGTAGGCTTTGGTTTGGTTTAATTTAGAATTAATTTGAATTTTGGTCAATTTGATCTTTTAGGTCAAATTAGGCTAGGTTGGGTCAAGTTGATCAATTGGTCAACTTGGGCTCAATCATGGCTATGGTAAAGTTCAGTAAGTGATTTAGGATGAACTTGAGCCATTAGTTGTAATCAATTTAGGTTAAGTCATGTTTGACCCATATTAGCCTTTTAGGCCAATTTGGGTCAACTTAGGTCAAATGGCCAATTAGGCTTGGTTTGGCTCAATTGATGGTTTGGTGATGTTCAATCATTGATTATGAATGAATTTGAGTCAATGGTTTCAATCAATTTGGCATATGATGAACTTTGGCTAGTTTGGGTTTCATTTGGGCTAAATGTTGACTTGGTCAAAGGCTAGGTTTGACTTGGTTTGACCTAATTCAATGCAATTGATCACCCCATGATGATTGTTGATCATGATTGAGGTTTAGATGGGCTTAGTTCTATCCAATTTGGGTTGGGTTAGAACTTCGCTTAAAGGTCCTTTTGATCACTTTAGGTCAAGTGAGTCTAAATGGGTCAATTAGCTTGATCAAGGTTTCATTCAAGTTTAGTTGAACTCACATATGAGCCTAGGATTAAAATATAAATCCAATTGGAATTAGTTTGGAGCTAAGTGGGTTTTGGTTCATATGATAATTTCAAGCCAAAGGGGTTAACTTGGGCTTAATTTGAGTTGACTTGGATTTGGTTTGACAATGGTGGTTTATGTTTATATTTGGATCAATGATTGAAGGAATGATTGAAGCATGAAGAAATCTATGAGTTTTGAATTGATTTGGGTATCATTTAGCCAAGTTCAAGAAATTGGCTAAAAGGGCTAAAATTGAGAATTTGATTTGATTTGAGTTTGGTTTTGGTCATTTTAATTTATATTTCATTTATATTTGTGAATATAAATGAAGATATAAATGGGTTATGAGAAAATCACTTGAATTTGGAGTGATTCAGAAGCAAATTTGATTAAGCTTAGGGATGTAGGTTTTGAGAGGCTAACTTGGATTTTGAATTGGTTTAATTTATTTGGTCATTGGAGGGTGGGTTTCATTTATATTTATGAATATAAATGAAGGAATGATTTATTTATAAAGAAAATAATCATGTTTGGGTTGATTTGGATCAGGATTTGATTAGGTTTATGGAGGTAGGTCCATATGGCTTAAGAACAATCTTGATTTGGTTTGATTTATTTTGATTTGATTTGAATGGTTTGAATTTGGATTTCATTTGTATTTGTGAATATAAATGAAGAAATGATTGATTTATAAAGAAAACAACCAAGTTTAAGTTGGTTTGAAGGAGTTTTAACTAAGCATATGAAGGTGGTTCATAGGGCTTAGGGAAAGGTTTTAGAATTTAGACTTAATCATGGGTTTCAATCATTTGGAGTTTGGGATTGATTTATGATTTGGAATATAATTTGAGATTGAATTTGATAATTGAGTAAATTAGTTGGATTGGGTTTGAGTTCGATTTGGTTAATGCTAAGTCCATAAGATAAAATCAAAGGGCTTAAGAAGGGATTCAGAGTTTGAATTTGGTGATGGATTTCAATCATTGGATAGTTGGATTTGATTTTGGGGTTTGAATTTAAATTTGAGCTTTTGGTTTGAAAGAGGGAAGCAATGATTGGGTTTGGACTATAGGGTAGGCAAGTCTTCCTAAATCCCTAAGGCATAACCTATTCCTATGGCTAACTCTTCTAAGTCTCTAGGGTTAAGTTAAGTGTTCACCTAATCAGTAGAAGTGTCTTAGGACTAAGGAACTCTTAGTGTCTATGAGAGTCCTAGGTCTATGATGAGAAAATTAAGAGCTCACTCCAAAAGAGAGGTCAATAATGGTTGCCTCTAATCCATTTCCTCATCCTTTTTTGGCAATGACAACCTCCCCTTCAAGAGAGAGTTTATCGATGAGTTTAATATCAATAAGATATAAGACTTGTTTATTTTGAATCTTTATTGATATGGACTCATCTTCTGGACAAGCCAAATCTTTGGAAAGCTTTGCTAGTGCATCTGCTACTACATTCTCTCCTTGACGGATCTTATATATGGTAACCTCTAGGATTTGGGCTAACAGCTCCATGGTACTCTTAATAATGATAGAGCTTAGGCTTGAGGACTTTGTAGGACCCAACGATTTGGTTGATGACCAGCAGCTGAGAATCCCCAAAGATGTTGATGTTCTGGATGCATAGCATGACTGCTAACTCCAGACCAGTAATCAAAGCCACATACTCAGCTTTATTATTGGTACAAGGATTGGATAGATGGTATGAGAACTCATCACATCGTGGTCTGGAGTTAGAAGGACTATTCTTACCCCTGCCTTTCTTGGAATAGTAGATTATGGTTCTTCTCCTATTTAAGAGGAAGTTGCACCATCAAAATACAATTTCCATCAACGATTGTTAGTGTCCCCCATATTCATGATTTGTTCATCGAGGAGATCATCATTAAGCAGAGAGTTAGCTGGAAATGGGTATGCTGCTAAGAAGTCTGCCAAAACTTATCCTTTCACTACACAGAGAGGTACAAAAGTAATGTCAAACTGTGAGAGAATCATGGACCATCGTGACAATCGTCTGGATAGCGTTGACCGTGTCATGAGATATTGAAATAGATTGACTCTACAGATCAAGTTGACTTTATGAGAAAGCATATAATGTCGTAGCTTTTGGGAGGCAAAGATTAAAACTAGGCTATGTTTCTCAATGGGTGGATAATTGGCTTTAACAAGGATTAGACGATGATTGAGATAGTAGAGAGCATTCTCTTTCCTTTCATCATTGGCTTGAGTCAAGAAAATGCCAAGGGAGTCATCTAATGTAGTAGTGTAGAGGATGAGCGGCTTGCCCAGGATAGAGGCTGCTAGAACTGGTAGCATCATCAGGCAGTGCTTGATGTCTTCAAAGGCATACTGACACTTGTCATCCCACTTAAACTTGGTATCCTTTTTGACAAGTGTTGAAAATGGTTAACACCTTCCTGATATGATGGATATGAAGCATCTTAGATATGCCAACCGCCCTTGAAATAATCTGAGTTGAGTTAGCCTTTTAGGGGGTGGACAATAAACCCAAGGAACTTTCTTGAAGCTACTCCAAATGCATACTTCATGGGGTTCATTTTGAGGTTAAATTATCTTAACCGTTCAAAAACTACTTTCAAGTCAAAGAGATGGTCTTTTTTTTACTTTTGACTACAAGATCATCGACATAACATTCAACTTGATGATGAATGAGTTCATCAAAGATTCAAGTCATAGCCTGCTGGTATGTAGCATCGGCATATTTAAGGCTGAAAGGCATGACCTTATAGCAATATATTTCGATCGAGGTTCGAAAGGCAATATTTTTCTCATCTTCAGGGGCCATCTTTATTTGGTTGTATTTAGATGTGCCATCCATGAAGGAAAAGGCTGCATGAGATGAGGCAATGTCCACCATCAGCTCTAGTATCGGTAGTGAAAATTCATCTATTGGACATGCCTTATTTAGATCCCTAAAATCGATGCATATGTGAATTTGGTCATTCTTCTTCTTAACTGGGATGACACTGGCCAACCATGTAGGATATTTTTCTTCCCTGATGAAGCCAACATCGATCAATTTCTTGACTTCAGAAATGACCTGTTGTTCAATGTCCAATCGCATGCGTCTAGGAGCTTGCTTAACAAGGTTGGCATCAGGTTATATTGCTACTTTGTGGACTGCTACGTCAAGAGACAATCCAGGCATCTCTTCATAACTTCATGCGAAGCAGTCCTTAAACTCATTTAATAGCCTAACTAAGTCGTTGGTTTCAATTTGGTTCAATAAATAATTAAAGTATATTGGATGTGAATATTCTCCAGTCCCTAAGTTAATTTCTTTAAGTTCATCAATGGTTGATTTAATTTCTTCTTCAAACTCTAGCAGTGCATCCTTCACTTGGAAATCATTTGGGTCATCTGAATTTTCTAAGCACACATCCTCATAAGAGTTAGTGTGATTTGAAAAGAACCTATCAGATTCCAAATGATTAGTGATGATTAGGCAGTAATCGTCATCATCGACTAGACCCACTATATCAAATCCTAGTCCTGGTCTCGATTGAGAATTCTTGCATTTTTTATTCCATAACCTTTTGAAGTAATCAGACTTGTGCTTGGACCATGTATGTGGAATCAATCCTTTCTTTGCTAAATTTAGAACATATGGCAAGTACCAATCAAAAGGTAAGTCTATTAAATCTTTATATGAATCATCCTCAAGTTCTACATCAACTTCTTGACTTGAGGATGATGCTCCTAGAAAGAACCTTTGAGTCTTCACATCTTTGGATGACTTAGGGGGTTCCTTAACGATCAAACCCTCAACTTTTTGTGAGGAAAGTGGGGTTAAAACTAAGGTTCCTAATTGATGCCTGACTATTTCACATATATACTAAGATACACTCATGCTTTGCTTTGGAGTCCGATCTTCATCACTGTCCAGCTCAACTATCACCTTGAAAGGAATATGCTACTGAGAAGAGTTGGCTGGTGTGCTAATCATATAAGAATCATCCTCCGAATTAGATTCTAAGTCTATATGGATAGTAGGTGTACTCCTGGTAGTTGTGACATATCTCTTATTGGGTGACCAATAAGGAGGTTTTCTACCCCTAGGACTGCCTCTAAAATGACCTCTTCCTCTACCTGGTAGAGGATGGGTCATCCTACCCACATGATTGAATGGAGTAACGAACTGTGGGTGGAATCTAATGCCAGACTCCACTTCCTCCTCCAAGTCTATTTCTACTCCCTTTTACTTTCATTTTCATTTTCATTTTTTCTTTTATTTTCTATTTTTCTTTTATTTTTGAACTTTGATCAAATTCACGAGAATAGACTTATTGATTTTGAGGGAGGTAGTAGGCCGCATCTTCATATATGTCAACCTCGTGAACTGAAAATGGTCACTTTTGACATAATAGGTGATCCCACCTCTCACAAACTTCATACACTAATGTAGAGAGGATGGGATCATGTTGTTTTCATGTATCTACAGTCTCCCAAGCAAAGCATTGAAAGATATATCTGAGTATATAATGTGAAACTTAGCTTTAGTCTTCCAATCATCTATCTCTAGTAGCAACACTATGGAGTCTAAGGCCCTCTCACCTTGTTCATTGAATCCTCTCAACATCATCCTTTCTTTTTGAAGTATGGAGATGTCGATCCTCAAGTAGGAAAGAGTTCTTAGACTCATAATGTTGACTACTACACTTAGGTCAACCAATACCCTTGACAGTCTGAATCTACCCATATCCACTGTGATGTAGAGGAGACGGTTGTGCTCGATCATCCCTAGAAGCAAGTATTCATCACTGAATGTAACTCCTAAGATATCCCTTGAGCAGTGTATCTCCTCTTGGGTAGCGGTCAGTTGAGCTAAGCATATCTCTAGATTAAGAAGAGCCTTGATTAGAGATTCCCTCATCTCTTTTGATAAAATAAGGGCGTCATATATGCTTAACTTAGCTGTCAACTTTCTAAGGTGAGGTAGGACGTTGTAATCAACTTAGGTCGGTCCTCCACAAGCATATCCATGGGTGAAGCATCCTGTGGAGGGGCTATCTATTCGTTAGAACCAATGACCTATTTCCCCTTATCTTGAGGTGCAACCTTACGAGATAAAACTTTGCCATTGCATAGGTTAGCTTCAGTAACTTCATGTGACAGGTTGGAGGAAAGTTCTACCTGCTCATCGGGTACGCCTACAACTTCTCCTATGGGACCCTTAGAGTCAGATGACTCCAAGTCATTCTCAATGGGTGAACTTGTTTGATTTAGAAAAGGAAAGTCTTATTCTGAATCAGAAGAGAAGGGATCAGAATTATTAGAACTATTATTATTTTCTAAACTTGGAGAGATTTTAATAGGAATAAAATCAAGAGCATCAGAAATAGAAAAGATGTAAGTGGAATCTACTTTCTTCATTTATTTCTTTTTGGGTGGAAGTGCATGATAGAAATTAAGTAAAGTAAGCGGGGTAAGGGTTTTAGTGCCCTTATCTACAGATACAATACTCCTGCTAGAAGAAGAGTTGGATGAAGTGGCAGCTGCAACGATGGAGGGAATGCTGGACTTGGATGGTAGTTGTGCTACATGACTATCCTAGGCAAGTGAGGATTGTTGTTGCTACTGCTAAGCTCCCACCTTCCTCGAGTTATCTTTGGCAACTTGCAAACCTTCCTTAATATTGGAGGTTTGAGCTACCTTAGGCACCTGCAAAGAGACTTTCTTGATATTAAAAATAATCTTTTTAGAGGTTCGGGATAAGGAGATATTCCAACATTCTTTTGTCTTAAGAGGATCACATGTATCCCTAAGGATTACTCTAACAGAACTAGATGATTGTTCTAACAAGTATTCCTCAAGGCTTACTATGGCACCTGACTTGCAGTTACGCTCAAGCTAGTCCTTGAAAGTGATGCAATCCTTTAAGACATGGCCTAACATGTGGTGGTAGGGGCAAAAGTTAGGATCAATGCTTTTGCCCACTTGCTCTGGCCTCTTAGGCTCTGGTAGTTGAAAATCAAGTTTCTTTAGAAAGTTTTTAAAGATCTTCCTTATTACCTCCCTCTTGAATGAATAGGGTTTGTTTAACTTGTCCAAAAGAGTAGGTGGATAATAGCTACCTGTCGGCAGATATGAGTACCGCTGTTGTGTATACTGCTGAGGAGGCGATTGTGATGGCCGATGTGGCAGCTATGGTGGCTGGTATGATGTTCGAGGTGGTGGTAGAGGAGGTGGATGTGGAGGCTACTGAGCTCTAGGTCCATCAAACTGAACTCTAACTGGCAGCTTTCCCTTATCAACTAATGCTACTGCCACTGGCTTCTTCTCAAAAGCTTTTTGCAGTTTAGGCTTGGATGACTAGTCTTGGAAAGGTAATTATATGACTTCTCTTTGTAGACTGGTCACCTTATTGAATAGCTTCTAAAAGGTTTTGATAGTAAATCCCTTAAGCATAAAAACAACCAGGCCATGAATATTCTTAAGAAGAATTTCTATGGCATGCTGTTTAGACAGCTACGGTTTGCATTTCATACACCGGTTTCGCCACCTGAGAATATAATCAATGAGGGACTCATCGAGGTTTTGTTGTGCTACAACAAGATCGCTCGCAGACACCCTTTGCTGAGCTCTAGCAAACCTCTTAATGAAGAGTTGCTACAACTCAACAAATATCTTTACCGAACTATTGGGTAGTTCGACATACCAATCGAATGCAATCCCTAAAAGACTTTTGACGAATAAGAAAAGAGAAGTGCATCGCTACCATCGACGTTGCAATAGTCAACTCTAAAGTACGCTATGTGATGTCGAGGGTTCCCACTGCCATAAAAAATCTTGAAAGAAGGTGACACAAACCCTTTGGGATACTAAACTGTGTCAAATTCCTCTGGGTTGGGTCTACCCTTTGGAATGGATGAGGTACCCCGAGCTTGCCCCATCGCTTTCCTCACTTACTGTTCCACCATTTGTTTGATGTCCTTCTCCTACATGAAGGTACTATCTACGACCTTCCTATGTAAACTTCCACTATCTTGATTCACGGGAGGTGCACTCTTGGGAGGATCTAAAAGATATAAGAGCTCAGGCCAATTGGCCTCCATAAGACTAGGCTGTGATGTTGGAGCTTAGTTTTGAAGTGCTAGAACTGCATCTAACAAGTCATAAATCCTCCTCTCCATTCTACTAACCTGCTCATCCTTTTGCTTGAGCTATTGGAGGAGGTGCTGGGTTGAATGAGCAGTGTCATCCTCTTCAACCACAATACCTTCTTGACTGTGATGGTCTCTAAGAAGGGATCCTCGAGTATCGACCATATGGACTTCTACTGAGTCCTCTAATAGATCATCCTGGTTGAGGTCAAAATCTACTCTATCCTCCTCTTGATCTGAAAGATTATTCTAAAAAATTCATTTCCTTTCGGTAAAGTAGTCCTCTCGAATGTCATTTAAAGAATGGTCTCCTACTCTATTGGGCTAGATAGCACAAACACCACTACTAAGCAGGTTGTGTTCATCTGACTTATGCATCTGACACTGCCTACTAATTGGATGCTCTCACAAAGAGGGTCTACTACCATGGGAATTGTTCTACATTCCCCTTCCTCTCTTCTTCGGCATGGATGTGGTCGACCATGATAGTTTTGGGTCGCCACTCCTCTTTTGCTAAGTGAAGGTCGAATCTTGAGCTTGACCTTCCTAATGACATAGATGAAGTGGAATCATTAGGCCGTAGCCGGATCACCAACTGGGATCTCCTCTCCCCGAATGCAAATTTTTGAATCTTGGAGGGAATTGTGGAAGGGGGAACTTAAATGGGTGATGGTGGACGAGGAGTGGAGCAGTGTGATGGGGGTGACACTGAATGCCTCTCCTAGAACTGTCCCGGCCGGTGTGGTCTTTGGTCAAGTATACTATCAATATGATCGGGTGGCCGTCGAGAAAATTAATAAAGGCGAACTGGGCATACCTCTCTCTTGGGTTGCTACTCTGGCCTCACCAGCCTTTTCCCTATGGAGTTGACCACTGACACTGGGAGGAATCACTGAATATTAATCTAAGGAGATAGGCTTAAGTCTACCTTAGCTGACAGAAGACTTTTTTCCCTATCAAGTATACCCTGTGATTCACAACTTAAAGGGAAGAGCTATTGGGGAGCATACTGATCATTGATCATAATATAATAGAGCTTTCACCACGATCAAAAAAGGACTCATAAGCATCATCTGTGGAGCCCACTAGCCAAGCCACACAGTCAAAGGACACAAACCACATCCTTATTGGCATGAGATTGATTGAGAGTGAACATACTAGAACACTTGATTTGACTTTGGCTCCTTTATGAGCTAGAGTTTTCTTAATTTATCACCTTCGATAAATAATTGCAGAAGGTAGATAGATTGAGCTTAGCTTTAAGCTTTTGATGATTGAATTTCATTTAAGTAGTTTTTAGATTGATATTTAATTTGAGTTAATTTGATTTAAAATTACAATCGTATTTTGATGGAAGTATCCCCTCCAGTTGAAATCACCATTCAACACAGCCATCATCGGGGTTTATGAGTTTACTTGATCCTGTCGACTCTATTAGTTTAATAATAGATTATTAGATCTACTATCACATGATAGAATTAACTTCTTAGATATTTCAATAAGTTGAGATTTTTATAATATTATTATTAAATTTTTAGGTTTTGTTAATCCGGACCCAGGCGTAAGACTAAACAGGGAAGCAACTCGCGTAGCATCCTCATACACTCGAATCTAAACACTCAGCATAGTGTCGGGGAACATGCAGGTTTTTATAGCTTACATAATTTCAACTAATTAATAAAGTCATTGACTTTTGAAAATCATAATTAGAATAAAATTCCTTAATCTTTGATTGAAGGAAGCCCTATGATTTTTTGAATTTGATTTAATATCTCCTTCGCTTACTTGTATGAAGAGTTGCGTCCGGGCATAGAAGATGTTATAAATTGATCTAATATCTCATTAAATTTTTTGGATTAATATTTAATTGATTCCAAGTTGATTAGTCTTTGAGTATTCAATAGATTTTTGCTTATGACGATTCTCAAATTCAACGCAAACTATAGTCAATTTATTCTTGATCTAATTCGAGCTTTTGATAAGGCGATGAATACACTTAACTATTTTCCAAGGATTCATTGATTACGCTTATTAGCAATCATTCAATTTCATTAAGAATCTCCTATGGATTGTTTGATTTTCCCCAATTCATTTATTTGAAAAGTCTCACAAGCTTTGAAGCACTTGGATAAGGCATATAATTACTTCAAAGACATATGTAAGCGTTCATTCTTTTGTTCAAGCTCTCACATACATTTCAAGATATCTAAATTAAGAAGGTGATTGCTTTAGCATATGTACAAATATTTGTTTCTTTAAAATGCTATGTGGATTTTAAAATATCTGGATTGAAGCAAGGATATTTGCCTTGAAATATACGCCAAATCTTATATTTAAGCTTTTCATACATATGTTGAGGCAACTAGTTGAATGTGAACATATCTCATAATGTATGAAAGTATCATATCATTATATTTAAAAGCTTGCACAAATTTGACATGAGTGAAAAAAACTATAAATCACTTCAAAATATGTGCAATCAAGTTTATTTGAAGTTCATTGCATGCTTGCTAATGAACTTTCAACTTCATAATAAGATTTCTTTAAACTTCCTTTTGTTATTTGCTTTCAATTCACTTATTGTGATGATGAACTCTATTTCAGTTATCATTAAAGAGCCCTATTTATACATATCAGTGAGTTATTTCATCATGTTCTTTTTCTTAATGAGCTATCGAGTTGAATATAATCTCATTTGAAATTTGATATGGATTATGTCATCACTTAAAAGCTAACAGTTTACGACTCAATGTATTTTACTTAAACTACTTTTATTACTCAAACACATGTTATAACACTATTTAAACATTCATTAAAAAGGTTATGAAATATGCTCATTGATGAGTCGTTAAGTTTGCAATGAATCTCCTATAAGCTTTATTTGATTTCTTCATATTTGGAGCAGATTATTAACTTTACTATAAATCTCCTATGAGCCAGTTATATACTCAATGAGATTTATTGTGGTTTAGGACTTTAGGTTTCATAATTAATTTGACATACAATTAATTTCAAGTTTAAGTCCCAAAAAATTTTTTAATGAAATTTCGGCAGCCGCCCTACATCATCCTCACATTGGGGGTTGCATCGAGAGTATTTTGTCTTGCTCGATATGCACTAATGAGTGTAGCGAGCGGTGTCTTACGACACTACAGTCGATTTCCATCTCTTCACACCATAATGAGTATGACTAAGCCCTTAAACAAATGCAATATATATATATATATATATATATATATATATATATATATATATATATATATATATATATATATATATATATATATATATATATATATATATATATATATATATCTCATTCTTTTCTTAGTCCAAAAATTCGACAAAATTTCGACAGCATTTCGGCTAGAGGGAGCGATATCTAACAAATGTTGGATTACTTGGTATACCCTAATGAGCGTAACGAGTGGTGTCTTCTTGCAATGGCGATTTTTTAATTGTCACTTCCAAATGAGCACGAGACCAAACCTGCAAAGAAACACAAGCAGATATATATACACATTCACATATTTATCCCACATATTCATACTCACTTTTCTACGCGTTGCAATGATCTAAGAAAGAGGAGTTGGAGATGCCTAGAGAAGAACCACTGATGGTGGTGTTCCTCTTTTGCTGCGATAAGAGGAAAGGTCGGAAGGAGACATAAATGTCAGAATCTTAGAGAAGAACCCACCTCATGACGATGTTCTTCTTCGACTGCAGCAAAAGGAATTGTCGAAAGGGTATGGAAATGGTGATGCCAGAAACTGAGAGAAGAACCCGCCTAATGATGGTGTTCCTCTACGATTGTGACAAAATGAAATTGAAAATTTTAATTTAGAAGAAAAGAGGGAAGATAGAGATGCTAGAAACAGAGAGACGAACTTGCCTAATGATGACGTTCCTCTCCAGTTGCGACAAAACAAAATGAAATTTCATTTTTGGGGAAAATGAAAGAAAATGAAAGGAGTATTTTTGGTTTGGTGAAATGAGGAGAAATTCATATTGGAAAGAAAGAAAAAAAAAAGATGAAGAAGAGAAAGAAGGAGAAGAATGAAATTCCGTTTGGGGAAAAGAATGGTGGAAGGGTGAAAGAAAAGAAGAAGAAGAAGAAGAAGGAAAAAGCAACCCTACCCTTGCATTTTAGAAAGAGAAAGGAGCTAGTTTTTTGGAGAAAGGAGGAAGAAGACCGAAATGGGAGGGATTCAGACTCTTTGGTCTGATTGAGAAGAAGAAGTTGGGCGATGAGGCAGTGTCTGGTCCCAGGTAGAAGGAAGGAGATCATTTGGTTAGGCCTCCGTATGATCACTTGAGGGAGAGGGACGAGCGAGCCTTCGGACGAGGAGAGCCGGTCGGGTTTAGGAACTAGGGCTGGACCAATTTTAGGTATTTAGGGATTTAGGTTAATTTAGGTTTTTTAAATTGATTTTTTTATTACTTCATCAACTTTAATGTGAACTTTATGCCAACACAATTCAAGTCGGTGTCAAATTGGGTCAATTTTAGCTCAAAATGCGCGTTATCATTTTTTATCACTAGATTTTAGCTCAGACTTGTCTGAATTGAGTACGAATAGTCTTACTTGATAGATTTTGATGTTTTGAGGTTAATGGCATAATCAATTTTATGAACAAAGGTCATTTAATTTACGTCGACGCCTCTTGATCTCGATATACATACAGGCGTGTTGACAACTCGATCGCTTGATCGATTGATCATCAAGTAGTGCAATATTTATATTCTAATCGGTTTTGATATTTTGAATGTGATGGAGAAGTCCGTTCATCAATCGGAGATCATTTGGGTTAATTTTGGCGTCTAGTGCATTTCAACCTAGATTTGTGCCTATCACTTCTGATCATTTGATATTTGCATAGACTCATCCGAATTGAGTGTGGACAGTCTCATTTGGTAGTTTTTGACATTTTGAAGCTAACGACATGATCAATTTTATGAACGTAGGTCATTTGGAAATCGTCGCAGCTTCCCTACTCCGATATGCGCATCAATACATTGATATCTTGATCGCTTGATTGGTTGCTCTTTAGATTATGCAATATTTATACTCTTATCAATTTTGATGTTCTGAACATGATGGAAAAGTTCATTCATTGATTGGAGGTCATTTGGATTAATTTTGGTGATGTTTGGTACATTTTGAGCCTCGATTTACACAATATCACTTCAGAAGTCCGTCGAATTCGACTTGTGGGCTTGACTTGACTTAAATATATGGAGGTCAACAAGTATAGGTGAGAAGGATGGAGTGAGAACTAGAACCTACCTCAAAGGTAGGGCAAACTATTTCAGGTGCTAAGATAGCTTTCCCCTTTGAGGGGGCCAAAGAGGAGGTACTAGCTTCGCGGGCGTAGTATGGACAACAACAACAACATACTGAACTGGCAGGAGAACCACTAACACAGATGCCATTGGGCCGACACGTAAGAAACTAGAACGATCTTTGCCGGGGACTTCAACATCCTTCCTCCTTAGGGAGGAAAACTCTAAGTTATATGGAATGTTAAAATGGAGAAGTGGCTTTTGTCTAGCCACCTCCTCCCTACTAACAGTGGTGAGGGCCGGCCCCTCATAAGTGATCCAAACTCCCTCGAAATCATAATCGAAGTAAATCAAATGGGTGGTATCTATCGAGGTGAGATTGGCCTGATCATATGCCAGATCTACACCAAAGGGGAAGGAGAAAACAAACTTGATGGGAGCCATAGTAGCTAGACTGACTAAATACTAAGAAAGAACTAACTATACTGGCACCTCTACATTTGTTGAAATATAACTGAGTCAGACTCTTGCTTTGATATTTGTTTTCAAAAATTGATTTTTGATATTAACTTGGAATTTTGAACCCACACTAAACAAATTTAAGTATGCTAAGTGGGGTTCATTGAATTGGAGAGATTTGAGGAGAGTCTTTGCCATTAAATTTTGATTTTGATTTAGAACCTTCATTTAACAAATTTGAGTATGCTAAAAAGTTCATTCCATTTTGAGAAACTTTGGAGATGTATTTGTTTTATTTATCCTTTGTTTTGAAAATTTGATTTTAGAATCTCAACTTAGTAAATTTAAGTATGCTAAGTGAGATTTAAGTGTATGTTTAAAAATATTTAGAAGCGTTTTTGTTTGTTTGCGATAATGTGTAACATGTATTTAATTTGTTTTGAAAATGGGGTCCTTACTTAGCAAATTTAAGTATGTTAAGTAAGGCCCAAATTTTTTTGATGTACTTTGATTTAATTTGAAAAATGAGATCTTTACTTAACAAATTTATGTATGTTAAGTAAGGCTCAAGTGTGTTTGATGAGTTTACTTTATTTTATTTTGAAAGAGAAACTTTATTTAACAAATGTGGTATGTTAAATAGAGTTCAATTTATTTTCATTTTTAAAAAATGGAACTCTCATTTGACAAATTTGGATATGTCAAATGGAGTTCAAATGTGTTTGATTTGTTTGTGATTTAAAAAAAAGGAAACACTACTTAGAAAATGTGGGTATGTTAATTAGCGTCCAATTTGTTTTGATTTTGGAAAGAAAGAACTCTCATTTGACAAATTTGAGTATGTAAAATAGAATTTAAATGTGTTTTGATTTTGTTTTGAGAAAGGGAATTATTATTTGACAAATTTGGGTATGTCAAATGGAATTCAAATATGTTTTGATTTTATTTTGAAAAGGGAATTTTCATTTGAAACACATGTCATACCATTTAAATATTTTTTATAAATATTTTGTGAATGTGAGCCATATCAATTTCTATAAATTAGAGGTCATGATAGCCTATTCACATTCACCATTTGGGAAGAAAAGGGGGTAAAAGGATTCTTGTCCCAAAGTTCAAGTGTGCATTCAATCTCCTTGCAATTCATTGTAAGCTCTTTCCTTTTCTCTTTATTTTGATTTTTTTTTTGAAATTAAAGTTTATGTTTGCTTTATGAAATTTTACAATTTAGCACATTCAAATTTCATTTTTGATTGTTTATTTTTGATATGTTTGATTTTTTAGATAAATTCTTTTTTTTTAAGTCCAAAATTTAGTTTAAATTTCGGCAGCATTTTGGCATAGGGGGCCGCATCGAAATAGTTTTTTGGCCTGACCGTCATACCTTGATGAACGTGACGGTTGGTGTTTTGAAATACTTCGGCCGATTTTCATCTCGTTACGCCATGATGAGCATAACGAGGTCTTCAAAGCTGCATAAAAAAACAAATACATATACATCTCCACACATATTTGCATATTTCTTCCTTATTGCATTATACTTTGCACACTTAAATGATAATAGCTGTGAATTTTGAGATAAACTTGACAAGTTCGGAAGCAGATTTTTTTCTTATTTTGTTTTGTTTTCTTTTTTCTTATTTTTGTTTTATGTTTTCTTCTTCTTTATTTTGAAAGATGGGGAGGTGGGGAGAAAGCGGAGAATAGCAAAAGAAATTCCTCTTATTTTGAGATAGAAGTTAATAGATAAGAAGATCAATTACAACTTCTCACTCAATTTCAATATTAGAGATGCTCATTTGGTGGCCTGTACATGAGTCTAGAAGAAGCTTGCAGTTAAAGATTGATTAGGTAGAGACGAGAGAAGCAGAGAATAAATCTAAAACTAAATTAGACAGAGAAAAGGTAAAAGGGATAGTAGGTCACTTGTATACAATGCAAGAACTGTTTCAAAATCAAGGAGGTGGGAAACTATAAGAAGAGAAAATTTGACTGGCAGTTAAGAGAGTTGAAAGATCTATAGAGGAGCTTGTCGTTTCTGTAAGCATGTGAACTATATGCCATGATTAACAAAATGTTAAGATGATAAAGTCATGTGTATAGCTAAAGATGTGAGCACTGTGAAACAGATTAGAAATAGATCTTTCAGAAAAAAAAGCGATGCTTGCATTATTTCGAGATGACACATGAATGGAGAGTGGGAAGGGATTTGAAAACAAGCTTGGTTGGCCATGTGATGTAACGGGATGAAGAAGAGGCACCATAGTTGGAACTAAGAGAGACCTTCTGATGGATGAGTTGCCTCTCAGTCGACAAAGGGATGTCGAATTTTGGGGGCTTGTGGCTTTGAAGAGAAATCAAATGAGAAAATAAAAGGAAGAGAGTAACCACAGAGTTGCCTCTCGGCCCTCGTTAAGGGAGAAGGAAGATGGGGCTTATGGTTTGAGGGGACGATAGCAGATGCTTTCTTGCTGGGTGAAATGAGAAACCCAAATGAGAGAATAGGAGGGGAAGCCGAGAGTAACCTACTTGATGGTAGAGTTGCCTCTCGGCTACCCTCATTTGCGAAAATGAGAGGCCGGAGAAGAAAGATGGGCTTTCGGTTTGAGGGGATGAGAGCGGATGCTTGCGGCTTGAAGGAATACCAGACGAATGAGAAGGAGGAGTGAAAAGAAACGAGGAATCATCTGGATGAGGGAATTAAGGCTTTTTTTTAGGGAGATGGGAGCGAGAATGAGTGCTAGTAAAAGAAAAACCAAGAAGAAAACCGGGAGCTGCGCAAAACTCATATTCATAGAGAAAAAATGATATTATTATTATTATTATTTTTCATTTGTTTCTCCCAGCAAATGACGGGAAAATATTACGTCAGTCATCGTAAAGCTACGTCGCGGACTCCAATCATCGCAGTGGCTGCACGGTAACGCCAAAAATGGCAAATAAACGGAAACGGCATTATTTTCCGTGGTTTAGCGCCCGACCCGACCCGATTTACATCGTCTAAACCTCGGGGAACAAAATATCTGCGTCGTTCGGTATTCTCCAAGGTTACAGGGCTTTCGACGAAGAGAATATCCTGAGCTCCCGCTGTCGGTCGGCGTTCGATCACTCGCTTAGGGCTTCTAGCGAATTTCAAATTGAGGTATTCTCCGAAGGTTACACGAGGTATTTCCACATTCATTGCTGAACTTGAAAGATTTTAGGGTTTTCTTTGTATTTGTCCATTACAATCCACCAGTAAGTGTTTCTAGGCTTCTTTATGGCATTTTTTTCAGTATATGTCTACCTTCTGTACCGCTGTACCTCTGTACCTCTGTACGTCTGTACCCTCCTGATATTAGAGACGATTTTGGGCTATTTTTGTTGATTGTTCGGCATGTACCCCTGTACTCTCCGAAACCCAACAGTACCCTCTATACTTTCGTGAGATATTGCATTTTTTTCAGTCAATTTTTTTCCCTGTTTGGAGGGCATACTATGGCTAGAATCCGTTGTGAATAACTGGGAAGTTGTGTTTTGCGGTTTGGGTGTGCAGGAGAAAATGAATATGTACTCACAGCCTCTGCACCCTGCTCTGTACCTCTGTACCCTCATGATATTAGAGACGATTTTGGGCTGTTTTTTTGTTGATTGTTCTGCGTGTACCTCTGTACCCCTATACCTCTGTACCTCTGTACCCTCCTGATATTAAAGACAATTTTGGGCTATTTTTCTTGATAGTTCGGTCTGGTTTTTGAGGTAGTTTAGAGGTTGTTTGGAAGTTAATTTTGATGCTTGTTTGCAAATGTACTCTCCAGAACCCTCGTACTCTACTCCCTCTCTCTTGAGATTTTGCAATTTTTTCGTCCATTTTTCCGCGTTTAGAGGGCATACTATGGCTAGAATCGTTATGAATAAGCGGGAAGTTGTGTTTTTTGGTTTGGTGTGTTACGTGGAGTAAATGATTCTGTACCTCACGTACCTCCTCTGTACCTGTACCCATTCTCTGTACTCTGTACCTACCCTCGATGTCGAGCGATTTTGGGCTATTTTTCTTGATAGTTCGGTCTGGTTTTTTAGACAATGTTTACTGCTTTATTGTGGAAGTAGTTTATAGGTTGTTTGGAAGCTAATTTTGATGCTTGTTTGCAAATGTACTCTCCGAACCCCTCTGTACCTCTGTACCTCTATACCCTCTTGAGATTTTGCAATTTTTTCATCCATTTTTCCCCAGAGGGCATACTATGGCTAGAATCGTTATGAATAACGGGAAGTTGTGTTTTGTCGGTTTGGTGTGTTCTTTGAGTAGCGATCTGTACCTCTGTACTCTGTACTCTGTGCCTCTGTACCTCTCAGTACCTCACTGCATTACCTCTGTACCCTCGATGCTCGAGATGATTTTGGGCTGTTTTCTTGATAGTTGGTTTGGTTTTTTTAGACAATGTTCTTGCTTTATTGTGGAAGTAGTTTATAGGTTGTTTGGAAGCTAATTTTGATGCTTGTTTGCAAATGTACTCTCCGAACCCCTCTGTACCTCTGTATACCTCTATACCCTCTTGAGATTTTGCATTTTTTCAGTCCATTTTTTTCTCGTTTGGAGGGCATACTATGGCTAGAATCGTTATGAATAACTGGGAAGTTGTGTTTTGTCGGTTTGGGTTACGTGGATACCTCACCGTACCTCTGTGCCTCGTACGTACCTCTGTACCCTCGATAGAGCGATTTTGGGCATTTTTTCTTGATTGTTGGTCTGGTTTTTTTAGACAATGTTTACTGCTTTATTGTGGAAGTAGTTTATAGGTTGTTTGGAAGCTAATTTTGATGCTTGTTTGCAAATGTACTCTCAGAACCCTCGTACCTCGTACCTCTATACTTTCTTGAGATTTTGCATTTTTGTCCATTTTTTCCGTTTGGAGGGCATACTATGGCTAGAATCGTTATGAATAAGCGGGAAGTTGTGTTTTGTCGGTTTGGGTGTGTTACGTGGAGAAAAGATTTTGTACCTCTGCACCTGTACCTACACCTGTACCTATGTACCTCTGTCTACCTCTCCTCTGACCCTCGATGTAGAGAGCGATTTTGGGCTATTTTTCTTGATTGTTGTCGGTTTTGACAATGTTCTTGCTTTTATTGTGGAAGTAGTTTATAGGTTATTTGGAAGCTAATTTTGATGCTTATTTGCAAATCCATTATGTTTGGAAGTAGTTTATAGGTAGTTTATAGGTTGCTTGCAATCCATTATGCTGTTAATATTCTGATTATCTTGACTTTATTTTGAAGTTCAGCATGTCTGCAAAAAGGATAACGTCTAGATGCAGGCCGAGTGCCATCAGAGCATTATTTGATAATATCGCTTCGCTTCACTAGTGAAGTGGAAATATTGAAGCGGCTTCACGAACCAATTCGTCAGTTGCACGATGGAGACTTCGGTTGTCATAATCTCTATCCTTTCTTGTTGGGACATCAAACAACAAGCCTTTTTCTTGGGTGGGCAGTGCATTTCTTTCACCCCGGATGAAGTAAAGTGATCTTTGGGGATGCCAAACAAAGGGAGAAAGTTTTATGGCGAAATCCCCATTGTCACCGGTATAGTTCGGCGATTATAAGAATAAGCTCGAGCAATCGGATAGCTTCGTTCTTGCGTACGATTGTATAGTTGTACATCGTTTTCTTATTTCAAATTTGTTCTTTGCATACAACTATAGAGTAGCTTCTAGTTTAATTGCCTGTAGATAATATTGAAAAATTTCTTTGAGTACAATTAATTTTGAAGCCATTTGGGCCTTCTTAGTGTCACAATTCAATGGCATTACAAGAAAGATCTGAGACAGCGGCTACATGAGTGGCTTTGTCCCTCTTCTTATGGTATGTTCGACTCGGTTATGTTTTACTTGATGTGATCAAGTTAACTGTATAAATTTTTGTTGTAGATCAGGCGGTGAGCACATTATTAGCATTAGGCCCATTTTCAGCTGACCCATTATGTTGCGTTGGCCTAAAATAAAGTTTGCAGACATTGCCTTTGACGATTTGGGAGGAGACCAGGTACAGGACATTAGTTATGTTCATTTATTTCGATTTAGTAATGCATTTACCAAAGTTGTGTTTTGTCGTCATATCTATCTTTGGCTTAACACAGGTCCGCCTTACACTCGAGGACTTATCAGAAGAGGAGACCTGGCTCATTGAATTATCCTCTCTTCCCCAAAAAACTTCCCTAGCAGAGCTCGACGTCACCCCATCCAGTGGTTCATTGCGCCCCTCTTGATTCCCGTATATCTCCCGGATATTCCCCAACCGTGTGTCCCACTTTACTACCCCCAATCGAAGGATCTGCAATAGATAGGTTATTTGCAGGTTTGAGGGAGTTGAGGGAAGTTGTGGCATCCTACCATGCAGCAGTGACAGAGAGGCTGGATGGCATTCATGCACGGGTTACTGCTATTGAGGGTACCCTTGCTGCACAGAAGAGTGCTTCCATCCCCAGCGGGGTGGAAGCTGCTACGGAGGAGACCACCGGGGTATCTTCTCAGGAGACCTTTATAGTGGAAGCCCCTCCGGTGGAGTCTTGTGCCAGAGAAGCTCCATCAGAGCTGGCCGAAGGGGAGGCTCCCACTGAGCATACAACTGCTATCATCCCCTTCATTGGCAGCCTTGTACGTCGGGTCAAGGCACGGCAGTCGAGGAAGAGGAAATCTATGTTCTCTCCGTTCACCACTTCGCGACTCTGGGCTAAGAGTGGCGTTACGATTGCCTTCCACCCCACGGCGGCGTGCGGGTATTACGTTAATTTCATGAATAATGTGATACAAGCGATGACCGGTTTTTCACTATTCAAGTGGCGTCGTGAGTTGATTTCCTATGATGAGCCATCTTCGGCTATCGTAGTTGTGGAGGAGCACCAATCCGAGGTAAGCAGAAGTTCTGATTATCGAGCTTTAGATGACAATGTATATAGCTTTTACCAATTATTACTAAATAATTATATTGCGACGGTAGAGCCGGCTGAATTCCCATCCGGAGATGGCATGCGGCCGATCTCAACTCATACTGTGCTCGATTCAAGGACAGGTAAGTTACCCGGCATCTTCCTTCTTTTCACACAAGATTACAAAAACAATTGTTTCTGATAATGCAGGGAAGATCTGTTCGGTGGAAATATTATTATTTGCGAGCGGTGTGATTCTTGATGGATCGATTATCTGTCAGATGCACACGTCGATGCTTTCGCATATCTGCTAGCTGAGAAGTACTCCATGTGCCCAGGATTGTATGTCCCATTCCTTTATATTTCATGCTTACACTGGGTGAGTTACTCCTCTAAAATTAGTAGTTCTGCCATTCATTCTTGATATTCCAGTATGTCTGCTGTAACTTATAAATGTTATCTTGCATCCCTGCAGAGTTATGCCCAATATGGCTTGCTAAAAGAAAGCAAGATGTATATCTGCATGTCACCGAATAGGCATCGAGGTACTCTTACTCCCGATTATCCATAATCGACCTTTGGACACTTCTTGTGGGCAATATCAAGCTTGGCGTGTGGTCATTTCACTCATTGCCAGACACATAAAGCCATTCGAAATGGTATGCACTCTTCTTGCGGGTTCCCATTGGCTCGGGGATCTCTAATACCTTATCCATCTTCATGCGATTAAATTCGGCTCGGGATATGGCCATTATTTTGGACAACCCGTAAAATGGCGGTTGAAATGGTGGCGGGTTGCGGTCCAGTCTAACGGTGTCGGCGGCATGTTCATTTGCAAATACATGGAGCGGTATCGAAGCCAATTAGCGGGCTCGAACCAGGCAGGATAGAAAAATGAATAGATTTAGGGCCGATTTTGTTTATGCAATTTTTTGCTTGGCCTCAAAAAACACTTAAATAAAATGTAGATGCTTGAGCCTCCAGCTTCTCTGTTTACTTGCCTATGATGTTTCGAATCTGGTTTTTGCACTGGTTGGTGGTTTTTTGAGGTGATACAACAGGACTATGATGAGACTAAGTTTCTTATGGAATTTTATATCCTCTTTTTGCGATTTATGAGCTCCTCCATAGTTGTTAAGTGGTTTTGAGGATCTGTTGATTTAGTTACGAGTTTGGATTTTTTTCTTCCATTGTGGAGTTTTGGTAATTGAGAGCTGGTATCAATGTGAGCTGCATAATTGGGTTCTGGTGCTGAATTTCTTCCTTTTCAATCATATTCTGGAAGGTTTATGTGGCTGTTTTTTTGTGCGAAATGGATTGGGTGTCTGGTTTCGTGTCTGGCGATCCTTGACCCTTCCTCCATTGGATGGCGTTTACCAATGTGGGGAGCTCTATCACACCGGTAGGGTCTTTTGATAAATCGCTAATTCATCCACGTCCGCACGATTATATTTATGTTCTTGATGTTGTTATTTAAATGTAACCCTTATCATATTTCTTTCTAGCTTTTATTCTGTAAATCTCTTTTGGAATGAAATTTGGTCTATGCCATCAACTTTCTGTGCAGGTTCAGATCATGGTATTTTGAGTCAATAAGCTGGCTGTTCTGACGATTTTTTGGAGATTCCTTGTATTTGTATTCTCTGTGCAGGTTTTGTTTCACTTTCTGTAGCCTGGTTGTTCAGAACATGTTAACTAAATCCCAGAAAAGAATAAGGTGGGTCGTTGGAATTTTAGAGATTCGTACCTCGTACCTCTCGTACCTCTGTACTCCTCTGACTCTATCACTCCTGCCTCTGTGTACTCGTACCTCTGTGCCTCTGTACCTCACTGTGCCTCTCTGTACCTCACGCACCTCTGTATCAATATTTAAATTACTACATTTATTTTAATAAAAATTCATTTTTAGTATATATCAAAATGTGAGACATAAAAGCATCTATATGTGGATTTTTTAAACTTATTTTTTTACATATAAAAATATGTTTCGAAGATTGACAAAAGAATAACATAATTTTCAAAATATTATTTATTATTTGTTATATATATGAGCTAATTTAACTTCCAAATGGCCAATTTTCTATTCTTTTTTGTTTGTTTTTTGTATGTACATTTGGTTAAATGCTTGATTAGTATTTTTTGTTACGTAACGTGTTCTCAAATACATGGTTATGGTATTTCTTAAGAATTTAATTGAATATATGTTTTAACCATTTAATATATGTTCCATATGAGAGAAATGGTAAATAGTATTTTTTATAATCAAACTGAATCGGAGGCAAAAAAAATAATCCTAAATACATGAAATGCATCTAGTTGGATGCTTCTGCTTTTATCCTGAGCATAGAAATAAATTCATCAGTTTGTGAGAAAATATGTTTTAAAAAATTCACATACAATACAATTCTTTTCAGTGGAAATCTGAATTCTATCTAAATATTACATACATAGAATACAATTCTTTTCTAATATAGCATTTTTTTCAGGTATAAAATAATTTATTTTATTTTAAAAAGATAATGATGATGATATTTAATGATATTTCAAGTAACATATTCAGTCATTACATGAGAATTGATGTAGTGGTTTAAACAAGATCATAAATCATTGTGATTAATGAAATCTAAATCATTGTGATTGATTGAATCAAACAGCTGGGATTAACAACCATAAAAATCATTCTACAGAAGAAAAAGGAGGCATTAACAGCTAGACCTACAAAAACAATAAAATATTTTTAAATCATCTGGGCTATAGAATTAAAAAATGGTAAGATTAAAAAGGAAAAGAAGACTTTACTGATGTTATGAAATGATCAGCAAAAAAAAAAAACATTATGACTAAAACGAGCAAAATGAAATTAAAAAAGTGCCTTCTTGGTTAATATCATGCATCAAAATGCCGTCTCGTAATAATATCCATCATGAAAGCGTGTACCCTTGACATGTTGGTTGATTGATGAGGTCGAATTGAATTCACTGGTACAACATCATAGTAATGGTACAACATCTTAGTAATGGATGAATGTTTGGCATCAATGTGAAATATTCTAGGCTTACACAGCGAAAAGCAGGGGCATAACAGTGGGCTGTAGGTGACACATCCGTTCTGACACTCTCGGAGTTCACTTTTGATTCTAAGACAAGAAAATATAATGGATTAAATATTTACAGGAACCTATAAGTAATAGCAACATTAGAGGCAAGTAGGATAAGTACTTGTGGATTTTTTGGATTTCTCCCAATAAGCCTTGAGCCTTGTGTTGGAAACACCCTTTGGACGTCGTTTGATTGGATCCTTCAAAAGGTCCTTATCCTTAGCTGATGATGTGGTCGCCTTCTTCCTCTTAACTGATCTATCAAACGGTGGAGAATTCCCACTTATTACTGAGTCCACTTCATCGATAGTCGCTAAGAGATGCAAGCATGTAATCCTCGAATCTTATTACCCCGCGTCGAGCTAATTTGATATGCATATCGACTTATATGGTTCCCCAAAACAATGCCGCCCATCTCGCTTCCACATTTACTAACCTTCTATATGAATCATCGATGTAGATGTCCCTCTTTGCTCTGGTAGACCACTGCATGAGGAGGTACTTATCCGGAAGGCGCAGTACATCATTTTGGCTAAGAACTCTAATACAGTGTGCACAAAGTATGCCCATCATTTCAAATTTCTGGCAACTACAAGAAATATCCATAGTAGACACATCAAAGTAGACAATCCAGCTTTTGGATGCATTCTTCTTCTCCAAGTTCCTCACCAAGTACTCCATGGGCCTATCATCTAACGCAGCAACAGATAATCCCCCAACTCCATGCAGAAATTCTTCTTCGAACATAGAGTAAAGCTTCCTCGTATAAAACAAAGCAACTTGCTTAAGAATTGGACTACCCTAACAACAGAACAATTGTCGACCTGGATACACTTGAAGTCTTCATCATGTTCATTTCGCCATGTTTCCATCACCTTCTCCAATCCCAAGAAACAATCTGTCAGCGAACTTGTTGGCTTCGAAATACCATGACACACGCTATTTGTGGCCTCACTACGCTGAGTGAACAACATGCCAATACAAAATTTATCTTTGTTGAATGCAGTGGACCATTTCTGCCTAATTTTGTAAAGTTCGATAGCCAAGCATGATCATACATTGCCCTCCTCTAGCATGGCGTACAAGCATCCTCAAACTCATCCTCTCAGGTCACATTTGCTCATGCATGCATAGAATTCTTGAACTCTCTTGTTACTACTAAAGCAATGGACCTTGAGGGGCTTTCTTTGAGATATGCCATTGACACAACCTATGATGAGCGCGGTAAGATTCTCGATAGCTCTCGCCATAGCGATCTTGATCAAGAAATATCGTATAGGATGCCTTCCACCCATCAACCAAGAAATGTCCCGAATAACCATGTGAATGACTCGATGGTCTCTTCCGACAAAAAAGGCTACAATAAGACGCTTTTTAATGATGATTCACTCCAACGAGTGGGGCACATACAAGATTATATTTATTGAGCCGATAGCTAGTATCAAAAATTATCACATCCCCAAAACAATCAAATTCAACCCTAGACATACCATTGCTCCAAAAAAAACTCACCAAACAATCGACGATCAACTGAACATCCCATGCAAACATCTCCCGCCGCTTGTCTTTCCTTGAACAACAGATAATTCGTGCTATCATACTTGCAATCCGTGACCTTCGCTCTTTCCGGATGAAATTGAAAGCATCTCTTTGGTGAATCCAATATTCTCTACCCCACCAACTTCCTCGCCTAGATATAACGCCACAGACTAATGCCTAATCCTCACATCGCTTCAAAAGCGATGCCTTCTCATCAAGAACGATCAGGCGATCCGAGAAGATGCGATCACCACCCAATGAATGATTATGGCTCTCTATATATTTTTAACCGACCACCTCTCCAAATCCACGTAATCGAATCATCACGGACAACCACTCAGACGCTTTTCTTGAATTTTGTTATATGGTTTAGATTGACGTTTTTTCCGACTGCTGCACTAAAATCTTTCGATTTCAATTTCTTAGAGTTTGGCCAATAACTTGTATGGTCTTTTCTAACACCGGCTGATGTGCATAATCACAGTACAGTGCATAAGCCTCGGTTTCATTATGCACAACCGTCCCTAGTAGATACCCCAAATTTGGGTCATTAGATAAAACTACTTCATCATCGCATTCCTCATTCACCACATTCATCTGCGAAAACATAGAGTCCAAACAGTTCACAAATAATAGAGAGTACAGATGAAACAGAGAGTACAGAGCATAGACTACAGTTGCAGAGAGTATACACAAAAAATACCCAAAAAATCGCTCGACATCGAGGGTACAAGTGCAGGTACAGGTGCGTGAGGTGAGGCAATGAGAGAGGTATGAGGTACATAGAAGAGGTACGTGAATCGACTCCATGTAACACAATCAAACCAACAAAACACAACTTCCCATTTATTCATAACGATTCTAGCCATAGTATGCCCTCTAAACGGGAAAAAATGGACTGAAAAAAATTGCAAAATCTCAAGAGGGTATAGAGGTACAGAGGTACAGAGGGGTTCGGAGAGTACATTTGCAAACAAGCATCAAAATTAACTTCCAAATAACCTCTAAACTACCTCAAAACCGATAACTATCGAAAAATAGCCAAAATGTTTTAATATCGAGGTATGAGTAGCAGTGCAGGGTGAGGGTACAGAACAATCAACAAAAATACCAAAATCGCTCTAATATCATGAGGTGAGGTACAGAGGTACAGGTACAGAGGTGCAGAGTATGAGGTGCAGAGGTGCCAAATCTCCTAAAATCACAAACAACCACATCATTGCTTTGATTGGGATTTATTTACCATGATCCAACAACCGGCTACGTAAAGTGAAACAAACTGAAAAAAATGTTTACACTCGAAAGACACTACAGAGACATACAAAAAAAAGGCACTAAAAAATAATCAAACAACACCAATTTCCTCCTAAGGATTACATTGAATATGTTTTCTCCGAACTTTAAAAAAAATCATGAAAATAAATATGAAGGATTACAACTCCTTAAAAGATTACCGATCCATTTTATTTACATCATCGCCTATTTCCTCAACGCATCCATTTCCGTGATTCATTCTCCTTCTCATAGCTTTTTCAGAATGCTCTCTACCGCAAATAAAAAATACGCCCACAAGCCCAAATGAAGATACAGAACAGAGGAATCATGCGGATGAGGGACTTAAGGCTTTTTTTTTAGGGAGACGGGAGCGAGAATGAGTGCTAGTAAAAGAAAAACCAAGAAGAAAACCGGGAGCTGCGCAAAACTCATAGAGAAAAAATGATATTATTATTATTATTATTTTTCATTTGTTTCTCCCAGCAAATGACGGAGTGGACACGTGAACCAGGAGGAAATGTTCAGTTAAACCGCTTATACGGCAGGTTCGAATTTAATTTTAAAATTAAATTATATATATATATATATATATATATATAATTTGCACAGTTTTATATACATATACAATTAATCTTCTTTTAATTAACCCATCTCCATTTCATTTTCATTTCACTTTTACTCTCTTTTTAAAATAACATTATATTTTATTTTTTATTTAAAGTAATATATATACATATATATTTTTCATTTCACTTTTACTCTCTCTTTTTTTAAATAACATTATATTTTATTTTTTATTGAAACTAATAAATATAAATATATTTTTAATTAACCCATCTCCATTTCATTTTCATTTCTCTTTTACACTCTTTTTTTTAAATAACGTTATATTTTATTTTTTATTCAAACTAATAAATATACATATATTTTTATTCAAAATAAAGAAAAAATACTTTAAATTGTATTTGTCTAATATATGTACATGTAATAAAATATAAAAAAAGGTATACAATAGTTAAGAATACTTATTTAAATTTTAAGATGATAATTTAATTTCAATTTTTAATTAATTTTTTTTATAATAAAATTAAAAATATAACATTTTTTTATATTTATAAGATATATATATATATATATGTATATAAGTACTACTTTTTTTTATTCGTTTTTAATTTTACACTTAGAGAGTTTTTTTTTTTAATTTCAAGAAATTGAATAACATTGAGGGTCAACACCCCAGTCAAGCTTTTGTTCCTCCGAGTGAACAAAAGTTTGGTCGTATCCTTCTATTTGGCCTGGTAATTGAGCAAATTTCTCTTTCTCCTCTAATGGAAGCTTAACGAACACTTCAACGTTATGTCTCAGTTTGCTTAGTACATCTGTAGGTATACCATGATTTACCAACTATAGTTAACATTAAGGTAGGAAATTAAAAAGGATCAAATTGTTAGCCTCATCTAATTAAAATTAAATTCCATGATCAAGATATGAAAAGCATTATATTCTAATTTGTGATTAGACGAATTAAGTCTATCAAGTTGAGAGATAATTTGATTGTTTTAGAACAATAAAATTTTGTGATTATAGTGAGGAAGCCAAGGCCTTAAGTCAAAGAAAGAACACTAATAATATTATAAATTAGTTTTATGATTATCTAGGCCACTTTCATCAAAACTCTAGTATTATTTTATTGTTGATATGTTAAAATGAATGGATGAAGAAGACTTTATGGTGAGATTTCAATCATTGACAGAGATGAAATGGGGCATGTAATATTTTTATGTGAGTTATTATTAAAATTATGATCGTAGGAGTTCAAATAAATCTTCTGATAAATAAACTTTGTTAAATTTTTATAAAAGTGATATAGAGTTCGAAGATATCATTAGAGAAGAAACCTAATATCACAAAAAGACCTAAATTGTTAACGTGAGAACTTATGTTCTTGTAAAATTCAAAAAAAAAAACATAAAAGACAAATAGCATAAATATTATAATAATATATATATATATATATATATATATTAACAAACACATAAAATATTTTTTAATTTAAATATATATTAATTTATGAAGTAAAAAAATTGCTCTTTCATAAAAAAAATCAAGAATATATTCACCTAAATTCAACTTAATTAATATCAATAGTCAACCAATGAATCTCTTAAAATATTATATATAATTATATATGAAATAAAAATAAAATTTTTATAATATTTAATATAATTATATTAGATTTTCACGGCAGAACATTTTAGCCTGACTTTCAAATAAAAGTTCTTGAATTCAAATTTATAGGCCCTTAAAAAAATAAGAGCGGAGTGGAGCTAAAAATAATCAGATCTAATAAAATATTCGGAATGAAGGAAAAAAAAAAAAAATCTTTTCTGCAAATGACTTGTAGCGTGCTGTAAATAGATTTTTTTAAAAAAAAAAGATAAACCTGAAAGAATCTCCAGCCTTCACAAGCGGAGTGGAGCTTTGCAACTTCCTTCTCAGAGTACTCGACATCGAATAACCTATCGAAATCGATGACCGGAATGCTTTCGATGGAGTCTTTATCGTCGCCGGCGACTATATCTTCCATCCTCTCGGGCCTTACATTTCTTTGGGAATCTGTGAGCTCTCCTTCTCAGCGAGAGCCTCCACGTTGTCCACTTTCAAGGATGCTCCAAATCTCCCAAAACCGATCTTTTCCTCCATCTCTTTCTTTCTCCTTCTTCAAAGAGTAAATCTTTGTAATTTCATATAATTTCTTTGACGAGGTCGAATGGCTGAACACACAATACACAGCTTGAGATTTTTTTTCCCTTTAAAACATTTGAAAATCTGTCATTTTGAGTGAAATCTTACAAGTCTCCATCCAAATGTTAGAAGTTTTTTGCTGAGGTAAGAAACGTATGGCTAAGGTAACATTTGGGGCAGTGAGGAAGCCAAAAATTTTTTTCTAGCACAAGCAAAAATATTATTTCATTGCTAAATTTATAGTTTATTTGTTTCATTTGTGTCATTTAAGAGAAGTGAGAATTTTTTTTAATCAAATTAAAATTTTTATCTCTCCAAGATTTTTCATCAAATTATAAACTTTATTAAATTTTCTTTAAAAAAATTATAATTAATTTATGATAATATATTAATTAATTATTAATAGTATTCTAATAAATTAAATTAAATTTAAAATTATTTCAAGTTAATAATATCTTCATCAATTATGTTTGATAATTGGGTGGGAGAAAAGAAAAGGTTTACCAGTCCGTGGAGCGAAAGGGGGAGAAAAATAAAGGGTTTGAGCGTTGAAATCCCTCGAGATGCTTTTCCCATCAAAGTTTTCGAGCGTAAGAAGAACGAAAGGGAAAAGAGAGTTATGGTAAAGCACCTTACCACTTCACGAGAAACTTTCAAACCAAGTACCAGCTCAAATTCTCAGACATGTATCATATGTGTGAATTAAATTCAATTTGAATATCAAAAAAAAAGAGATTTGCCCATTATAATAATAATCAATTAATATTAATATAAAAAAATTAATTAAAATATATATAATAAATTTATAGTTATTTAGATTTATAAGTTCTTAATCAATACTTAATTAAAATAGTATATTATTTAATTTAATTAAACTATTTTGCTTTAAATATAAATGAAATACTATGTTTGACAATATGAGTCGCTTGGTTCTTATCTAGTATAAGGCAAGTTAACTATATTAGTCTCAATTTGAAATTTACAAAATATTGATTTTTATTTCGCCTAGAAAACTCAAAAATAAAAGTGGTCTAAAATAGCAGTTTGGGCTTACCAATCAATGGCCCATATAAGCCCATAAGAGTAAATCCAATATCTAATAACGATTATGTGGCTAGTTCATATGGCTCAAATAAGATTGATTAGTTGTTGAATAGCCAACGCCCATAAAAGTTTGAAGAAATTTAAAGAATTTAAGATCTGTTTAGTTGTCGAAAAATGGAATATATTTAAAATGTAAAAGTTTTGAAAATTCTAAAATTTAGCTTAGAGAATTTGAAATATAATATAAAATTCTACTATATTTCTAATTCACATTTTAGTTTAAATCTAGGGATTTAAAAATTGCTTGATTTGAGTGATTTCTATGTACAATATTATAATTTAGTTGTTCATCGTCATCAACGGCCATCATCTATCGCAATCATCAGTCTTTGACTGACTACTCACCACCATTGTAGCTAGCTATCATTGACCATCGCTCATCATCACCGTGATAATTGTCTACTGTAATTGAAATCTCAAATAATATACTTTATATTTTCTTATTTTATCAAATAATAAAAAGCAAAGTCCAGTATTTATAGTGTAAACAACAAAAATAAAATAAAATAGAATTCAAATGCAATACATCTTTTTACATTGTATTTTTTGTTTCAGACAATCAAATAAACTATAAATCATTTTGTAACCCTATCATGAATTTTATGTGGAATTTATAAATGCGAGATTTTCAATCATTTAAAGGACACTTAGTCAAATTTCTTTAAAATACAAGTGACACAATGTTTAATTATGCAATTAAATCCCATATAAAACTTTTATTTGGAGCCTTATAAAACCTTCACTGTTTCACTCTACGCTAAATTTCATCAAGTTGTGGGTTCTCTATTGATTTTATGGCTTCAGGTTACTTCAGATCTCCAATCAAGTGCAGGGTCGCTCGGTATAATTCATTTAAACTCATTAGCGCATATAATATATAGTCCACAATAAAACCCAAAAGGTAAATGGGTTAGCCTTGTGGTTTATGGTGTTAGCTCCATTCTTTTTTTCTTTTTTTTTTGCTTTGATTTTTTTAATTTAATTACTGAAATTATTATGCTTCTTTTGCTAAAGAAAGTCTTCATAGCATGGAACAAAAGAGTGATATTAAATGCTTAATAATTTTATGTGATGTATTTGTCAATTATGATAACTTGTTGGACATTGCAGCATTACTATGTCTGTTTGTTTTTTTTTCCTTTTAAATGTATTGTTAAATATTAGTGTTTTTATTTTTTAATTTTGAGTTAAATTAAGAGACTGTTTGAATTACTGAATGTGCAAAATATATTTGAAATATAGAAGTTTTCACAATTTTGATATTTCATTTGAAGAATTTGGAATATAGTATAAAATTTCAAGGAATTTTAAATTCACCTTATATATATATATATATATATATATATATATATATATATATATATTATGTATTCTTAATTCAATTTATTTTGATCAAGTTTGAAATAAATTAAAATTGGTGATTATTATAGTCACCCTATAGTGTCCTCATTAATGTTCACGCTGCTATATGCATGTAGTTTACCAATCTCGCTATAAAGTCAGCCAACGCTAACCGCTATCGAGCTAAGCAACCGTGTCACCACACCACCCTTGGGGTCACCACTATAGGCCGTCGCTTGTTATCATTCTTGTTGTCGCTTTTGAGTTTTATATTATCATTTTTTACCTTAAAGCAAGCACAAAATGTAAAGTTTTAAGTTTGTTTTATAATTCTTAAAGTATTTCAATTATACTATATTTTGATTGTATTTAAGTTTTGGGGCTTTTACATATACAACTCTCAATTCTTAATATTTATAATTTAATCACTCTGTTATTTTAATTTTTCTAAGTAACACTCAAATATTGAAATTCATAATAAAAGTTTAAATCATATTTTTTATTTTTATAAAATTATTAATGATTTGATCGTGATACAGATAAATACATTTGTTTAACAATTTTTTTTTAAAAAGAAAAATGTTTAAATTATAAACATATTAAAATTGGGTGGTTGATATATAAATTTCTCTTTAATTTTTTTTAAGATAAATAAGTTTTTAAGTGACGTTGAATGGTTGGTTTGGTTGCTGTAAACGATAAATTATTGTAAAATATTTGAGAATATTATTTTATTATATTTTATTCACAACACACGAAAACCATAAATTATTTGAATTATTCTATCTCAGTTAAACTTTAAACTCTAATGTTATTTGTTAAGGAATATGAAAAAAAAATAAAAATATAAATCAGATTAGATACACTAATGATTAATATTATGTTAATTATAATCTTAAGTCTATTGAAAGGCCATTTATTAGATCTTTTTCTGCTAACGTTGTTTAGTCTTCCTATCTAATGAGAAATATGACTCGAGAACCCTGGTTCTGTTTTCCGAGAAAACCAGGACATTTTTTTGCGCTCGCGTTGGCTACCAAACCGGTATGACTATCGTTGGTCGGGTCGGCAGGCTAATTTGATTGGAATATTTATATAGATATCATAAAATTATTATATATGTATATATTTAATATCTAAAATTAAATATTTAATTATTTAATATTTTTTATACATAAAAAATACATTTTATTTTTTTAAAATAAGTGATGATAATATTTGTAATGTGATGTTAAAGAGCAAGATATTATATATATATATATATATTATAATTTAAATATTAAATATGTAAACAGATACATAAGAATTGTGTGATATATATATGTAAATTCCCTAATTTTATTTTACCAAGGATAAGAGACTCAAATCGAATGAGCTAGCTCGATCTTGAGTGTGAGTTGAACCTAATTTATTTATTAATTGAGGTCGATCTTGAATTTCAATTGACTCGACTTGAGTACTCATCGATCTAATAAAAAAAATAAGAGATTGTATTCAAGAATTGGGAGTATAAATTTCAAATATTTAAATTAATTTTAGAAAATTATGATGTAGATCCATATATATAATTTTGCATTAACAATAAAACCTATGAGCAACCTTTCACCCTCAGCTCATAGTAGCAAACTCCACTCGAGGTATAAATAAGTGGAACCAAGCTTGAGTCACCTTCGACTTGAACTTAATTAATTAATTATGCTCAAATTTGAGTTTGAACTTTGTTTTAAGAGTTCGAGTCCTCTCAAGAATCAGCTCATTTAGTATAAAACAAATAAAATAATTCTAATTTAAGCAATTATTATGATACAAATTTTAAAAATTAGAAGAAAAAATTTAAAATTTACTTCCATATAAGAGAATGAGATATATTTTAAAATATTACATGGGCGACCGGACGCAGCTCAACCATGGCGCTCTTCCAGGACCCTACCTCCCGAGCCGCTTCCGTGGCGGGCATTCACTCAGTAGTCACCCTAGGTCAAATGGCACCTGTCGAGCCGAAGACAGACTATCCCAACAACCAGTTCTGCTATAGAAGGATGTGAGTCCCCAAGCTTTCCTCCTAAGCTGATTGTTGCAAACCGATGGACACCTTAGGTTGGTTGATGTTTGCTATGCTGACAGTGACTCACCCAATGGATACACCACTCTTGGCAGATGTGAGTCACCATGCTTTCTCCTTGAGTTTGAATACCTATTTGATATATAACTAGACATGTCATCTTCTCTAGGGTTTTGGATTAAGTCTGTAGTGTCCCCTCTCCCTGTGGGCATTCTATTTAGATCACATCCTTTGTAACCCCATTTAGACACTACTCGGGTTACTTTTGGATTGAACAGTCTCTCTTTCCTAGTAACCACCCCTGCGGTTGGAGAATTAGTTCAGCGGATGTGCAGATTCCCCCTTGGTTCAATAAATTTAAGATAGGTCTAGTCTGATATAAGCTTCTTCTCAGTTTGATCCCTCGCAAACTAACAGGGTCCACTATAAAAAAATAAACAAAATAAACTAATTAATTCACTTGTGAATTAGGAATTCAAGTCCCCAAAGGGCCCCTTTTCTCAAGAAGGCATCCCTGCCTCTGGGCAATGTCAAGAACTCCCCATAGAATTGCGACACCAGTTGAGATAAATCCTCGTCGCACTCTCCGTAGTCACCCTTAGATTGGGTTCAATCTATTTTTCCACAAGCAGGTTACCCTAGTAGTCATTCTGCTTTAAAAGATGTAAGACTATGACTCATTCTTCCTAGCATAACTATCACAAACTGACGGGCTGCCCTATGTCGAGTTTGATTTATTTCCCAAAGAAACTGATCACCCCAGTGGTCTTTTATAGTGGAAGATATGAGTCCCCAAGCATTCTTCCCTTGAATTGATCATTGCAAACTAAAAGGCATTCCATTGGTCAGATAGTTCCCCCATCGATCGGGAAGCTACTCCCTTTGGTTCAGTAAATCTGAGATAGGTCTAAGCTAATATAAGTTTCTTCTCAGTTTGATCCATTCCAAATCAATGGAACCATCAAAATAAATTAAAAATTAAAATTAATCTTTGACTATCTTTGAGCTAATTTAAGTCCCCCAACTGCATTCACTCAATAGTCAGCCCTAGGTTGGGTTCGATCTATTGCCTTGCCAACAGACCACCCCAGTGGTTTCTTATTTTGGAAGATGTGAGTCCCTGCGCTTTCTTTCTAACTTGACCATTGCACACCGAAAGGAATTCCTTTGGTTAGTTAGTCCAACTTTGTGGTTGGTAGACTATTCCCTTTAGATTGGTAAATCTAAGTTAGCCCAAGGCCACCGCGACCCCTACTCAGTACAGTCCATCGCAAACCGATAGGATCCAACAAAACAACTAAAAAATGAAATTCCTCTTAACTATCCCTGAACTGTTCTATGTCCCCCAGTTGCATTCACTCAAAAGTCAGCCTTAGGTCGGGTTCAATCAGTTGCCTTGCCAATGGATTACCCCAATAACTAGTCCCTACTTTGGAGGATGAGAGTCTACTATGCTTTCTTCCTAGTATAGCTACTACATACTGAAAGGCACCCCTTTGGTTGGCCCTACTATATGTTTGGTAGACTACCCCTTTGAATTGGTAACTGAGCAGTCTAGCCCCATGGCTCCTACTCTGAGCGATCCTTTGCAAACCAACGAGTTCTCTCAAAATCCAAATTTTAAAAATTTGAAACAAAATCAACCCTCCTCCCTCAGTGGAGTCAAAAAACAAAAAAAATATATTCAATAAAACAAATTCAATCAACCTCCCCCAATGGAGTCAATCAAATCAAAATAATCAAAATAAATTAAATAAATCAAACTAAATTTTTCACCCCAATGAGACTTAAATCAAACCTCTCATCCCTCAGTCGATGACTTGAACCTTTTCCTTTAGTGGAAGGTTCACATTCTTTATCCGTAGTGGATTCCTCCTTCCTTCTCTTATGTCTTTGACATGAGTAGAGTCACATTGCACTAAGCTCTGGATTCCTTCTACACCTTGGGTAAGGAGTAGACTGTTACTGTTAGTGCTTGTGATTGTCTAATGTTGTTGATCGTTTCGGTCAACACCAATATGTGCGGTGTTCCTTGTTAGTCACACCATACCTATTGGGAGTCCTTTGTTGATCTCATTTTTCGAATGAGCTCTCAACCCCTCCATCTTAGACATAGGACTTCTCTTAGAATTTAAGAGTTCCTTAGTCTTAAGACACATCTAGTGATTAGGTGGACACTCAGCCTAACCCTAGAGACTTAGAAGAGTTAGCCATAGGAATAGGTTATGCCTTAGGGGTGTTAGAAAATTTGCCTACCCTATAGCTCGAACCAACTCCTCACTTCCTTCCTTCAAGTCAAATTAAAATCAACTCCAACTCTAACTCAAACCTTGAACCAATTTCAATGGATTTTCTCAAATCATGAATCAATTCCAAATAATTGAAACCCATCATTTAAATCTATAGCCAAATTCAAATTCTAAAAATATTTCCTAAGCCCTTTGATTTTATCTTATGGACTTAGATCAAATCAAATCCAAATCAATTCAAATTCAAGAAATTTTCTCATAACCCATTTATATTCTCATTTATATTCACAAATATAAATGAAATATAAATCCAAATATCCAAAACCAAATTCAAAACTCAAACTCAAATTCAACCAAAATCCAACTGTCCTTTTTCTTGCTCGTGAAGCCGCGCCAGCTAGTCGAGTGGCGCCACGTGCCATGTGGAATCGCCTGGCCAATCACGTGTCGCTATGTGGCATCACATTACCACATCAGCGTCGCACGGTGCTGACTGTGTTAAGTTGGAAATTCGGACATTTTCTGATTTTAAAAATTAATTAATCACATGAAACTTCAAAAATTCATAGAAAATAAAATACTCAACAAAAAATTGCAAATAAGGGCTCTTAGATTCAACTTTTCGAGAGGAATCTAATAAACCCAAAATTCCCAAATTTTAGAGAATATTTTGAGCTTAATTGGAGTTTAGTAAAAATTAAATTCAATCAATTGTACTAAAAATACAAATCAAATTGTGTTGAAATTTTCAGAGAATGAAATTGAAGTTAAGATCTACCTACCATACAAATTTCGAATCAAAAGAATTTCTAGATTAAAAGATATTGAATTTTGAAGTTCATATAGTCTATTTTAATAAAATAAAATAATAGACTATAAAAATTATTTAAATCTGCGAAAACTTTAAAAAATCATAACAAATTGTATAAAATCCAAAAAATGAAAGTAAATACTCATTTTAAAGGTATTTTAGAGAAAAATTAATAAAAATATTTTCAATTATTTTAAATAATAATTAAGGCTTAATTAGGTTTTAATTATAAATTTAATTGACTTAATTACTCCTTAATTAACCATGAGATTAATCCCAAACTTTTTGAGATTGTCTAAGGGGATGGCCTCTACCTCTCTTAATTTTCTTGGGATTTATTGTTTGCTTAATTCAAAAAATTAATTAATTAATCTTAATTGCTCTCCTAATCTAATTGATGATTAATTTATCACATGGACAATTAATGAATCAATTAATTAAGTGATTAATCCTTTGATAAATAGTGGATGAGCCCATGGGATAAGATTGAGACCTCCTTCTTAATACATTCCTTCAAGTTCATTTAACTAATCAAGTTAATTATGGCTTAATTAATTAATTGAATCACTTAATCAATGAAACTAAGATCCAGATCATTCCAAAACTTAATCACTTAAGTCTTGGGTAGACTCTTAGGTACTCAATAACCTAAGAGAATTCTAAGAAAATTATAACTAACCTACATGTATGGGAGGGTTATAAGAGTACTTAATTAAACTATTTATCTTAACTAACCAATTATTATGAGCCAATTGCATTAGGCCCCTTTTATTTTTATAGGATCATTGTTGATTTTATTTTCAAAGTATGTGCATATTATGTTGGCTCATAATTACTTGGATAATTATGCTAAAGTGGCAGAGGAAAGGGTTAATTAATGTACTTGATGGATTTACAACTAATTAACTCATAAAATCAACTAAACTTCTTTTCATTGAACCAAATTAATTAACCAATATGGGAATGGGTTACGAGTAGCAAATGATTGAATCTCATATCTTCTTTAAATCAAATCAAATATCCAAAACTAACTTAATAATAAACTTTGGTTTATTTTAAATTACTGTAACTAATAAGATTGTCCTTAAGAATTAATTTGGTTGAATGAAGTCATGTGTTTTATGTTGCTTATTTCTTTCCAATCATATTAAATATTTTATGTCACTTGTAATCATACATTCATCTTTTCAAAATAAATTAAATGAAATGATTTCTGTATGTCAAACTTGCATGTGTTGATTTAAAATAAGATTATGTGTTACTATTAATTCAAAGTTATTTTCAAAAGTATATAAATCAACTATAATATTTGGAGTGCTAATAGTTATAAATATCTATAAGCTTGCATATGTCTATAACTTAGAACATGTGATATAGAGTTCTCTTTCTTTAGTATACATGAATTTACATTAAGTTTGAATGTTAAAAAATGTATAGTCCATTTGAAAAGGACACGCCATTTATTTGTATTCATTCCTATGCATTTCTATGTTTTAATTTAGATTGAACTTTAGCTCACATGCATAAATAAATCAATTGAAAGAAGTACAACTTTTTCATGATTTTCCATTCTTGTAGTCATTTGTACATTCATGTGTATTTAAGAATAGTGAGTATATCTAGTGGACATTCTAGGGATGCGAGGCTTTAAGTAGCCCCAAGGAGGTCTTTACTTCACTCCCTTAACAATGGCAAGTATTCACTTAAAAATTTTATACACTTGTAATGCGCATTTAGCTAATGAATGAAAATCTCCTTACAATTAAATAAAATACAAGTTTTGCATGATTTTTATTCTCTTAGTTATTTACACATTCATATGTATCTAAACAAACATGTATATAGTCTGAACATCTCGGGAATACGAGGCTTTAAGCAGCCTTAAAAAGGTCATTTGATTACCTCACTCTGATTTAACAATGGCACGCATTTGTTTATGTTTTCATACATGTGTGTGTACATATGATTAAAGAATGAGAATCCCTTTTTTATATTAAAAATGCATATATCCATAATTATTCAAGTGATTGAATTATTTAATCATATACTTTGGAGCTTTCTTTCCTATGTTCATGTATGCAAATTTACATATATTTGAATGCAAATGGGTATATAGTGGATATCTCGGGAACACGAGGCCTTAAGTAGCCCCAAGGAGGTCATCTGATTACCTCACTTCCCTGGTTTAATAATACACATACATTTAATTTCATTCTCATGTACTTTTGTATAATAATTTTGATAGAGCTTTAAATTTACACATTAAATAATTTAATCAAGAAAAATATAAATATCAGATGTACACATGCATTCATCTTTTAAGTGTGCTAAAATATGTTGCATGTATAGATACGCTTAGGATTTAATCACATGCATATTATGTGTGATGAAAAGGAATGGTTTAATATATGTCATGTGGTAGTAGTTCAATCAAGTTAATCTTAAGATGTCTTTCATATTGAATAGGATCATTTAAGGTGAACCTAAACTTAAGATTAATTAAATCATTTAATAAGTCATTCACTAAAGAGAATTAAATCATATTAATATACTTTAGAAAGTGGCTTAGGGTGAGGATGAAAGAGATAAATTCTCTTTCCTCTCTTTATATAAGTTGCTAAGTGTAGATCATATAAAACCAAAGAAAATACAAATTAAAACCCAATCAATTAAAGCACTTGAAGTAAATCCACCCTTTAAATTGAATCTTTCTACACTTAGAAAATCTTATCTCTAAAGCCTAGTTTGGACATACACAACAAACCTTAATACACATTAGATTAAGTCACCACTTCTATCCTTATATTAGGACGGTGCATGGTTTGATGTATATTTTATTTTGTGATGTAATATTTTAGATTGCATGTTAAGAAGTATGTTTCGTTGACTAGATGGTAGGTCGTGATTAGTCTAATCTTATTTTTTATAGGGGATTATGCTTAAGGGGTCGCTCAAAAATAAATATAAATGCTCTGTTTGCATGTTGCTTAAGCCCCTAAGCAAAATCCAAGTTATGATAGGTGGGATTGGTTACCCATGTGCAGGGTGCTAAGTCCAAATTATAAATATAACTGCTTGGGTTGTATGTATGTTTAGCTAACTTCTGTGTTGGAGGTATAGTTAGATTTACTTTTCTTATTTTTAATGTACTTTTGTATTAGGAATTAAGATTAATGATATGGGGATTAAGATGAGTAGTGACTAGATGGCTTAGTCCCTAGGGTGCCCTATGATGCCTTTAGAGCAAATCAAATTAAAAGGAAGAAAATGAGGATATGAAGAAATGAAGAAAAGAAGACCCACCATAGCATGTTTTATTTTATAATCAGTTATATAAAGGTAGACTCAACTACCCATCTTTTCTTTTTTGGTGTCTGGAACCCGTCCACACCAACCTTTTACTTTTTTATGCAATTTATACATGTTTGATTGATGTTGTGTTTAGATTGCATATTAGAACAACATGCTTTTCATAGTTTCTTTATGCTTGATGTTTGAATGTATGTCCTGGATGCGGTATGCTCTTAAGATAAAATAAATTTTTTACCCCAACTAATCACTCAAAATTAAATTTTAATCAACTCACAACCTCATCATAAAGCTTAAGCTATAAACAAGATAATTAAATGATTTAACAACCCCTTAGCAGAATGTTGTATGTTTAACATCATGCATTCATATTGTCTCTCTTGTTAAGAGATTTCCATCCTTGCACGATAGGAAGACTTGACCTTTGAGAGTCTCCTCTATGATGGAAAATACCTCTTTCTCTCTGATTTATCCCATAATCTTATTTTGACATGCATTTAAGCATAAGAAATCCCAAAGTCCTTGTCAAAATGAAGTGTCAAAAATTAAATAAAATTTGAAAAGATTTACATTTGTAGATTAAGTCATTAGTCATACCACCATGCTCTAGTCTCTCAGGGAGTGAGTTTAAGGACTTTAATAACTTTCTAAATTAAATAACAACCCAACTATCTTTTCATAATCGACTACATGATTTTGAATTGTAAGAGGTGTTAACTGGTAGCCACTCCAAGCTTTTGTAAGTCTAGAAATCGGACGATTTATCCTCTCTTGTGAAGGTAAACCATTATCTCCATCTCTCGCTTAGATTTTTTTTTGCTTTATGCTAAAGCTCTAGATTTAGGAGCCGAGGTAACTATTTTCTTGCTATAAGTATAAATTCTCATCTCTTATGTATTTCCACAATCTTGTGTTGATGAATTATAAGCTAGCAATCTAATAAAATTTCAACTCAAACAAATAAATCTCTTCAATTTTAAATATATAAAGCTCAATTATAGGGTAGATTGGAACGCTCACTAGGCTTCCTAGTATCATGAACATTTTCTACTTTCTCTCTTTGGATTTCAAAAATAAGTCTTCTCCTTGATCTATCTCATTTGGTTTTCAAAATAGTCAATCCTTTGATAGTCTTAGCCTTGAAATCATTGGAGACTCTAACTGTCTACTTCGATTGAGAGTATTCTTAAAGAATTATCATTCCTTAGGATATAATTAACTATGGAGGCTTCCCTCCATAGGAAACTTAACAAACACAGCTTAAAATAAATCATATTTTACTTTTCCATATAAAGTAGGGGAAAATCTCTAGTATATTCGAAGACCATCATGCATGGTCTTATTGGTGATTAGGTTCATTATAGGTGATGCTTCTATCTTTCAAGATAGTGCATCATTCCTTAATGTCGTACCCGATCACCTCAATAAGTACTCCCTAAGATTTGTGTGATGTCTCACATCTAAAAATAAACACCACAATCAACATAAGATTTTAAGTTCATGAGCTCTACATCAACATGTAGATTTATTAAGCTATGTTAAAGCTACAATTTAATCTTAAATTAAAGATTGGTTTCAAATTAAATTAAATTTAAACTTGAAAACAATATGAACAAGTAGGCTAAATTAAAATTGACTTAGATGTAAGTTAGATTAAAATCAAATTGAGAAAATTTGAAATCATATGGACATCTCTTTTAAGTAAGTTATGAATGAATGCATGCATTATCCATTTATTTTTGTTCACATGCGCATGCATTTATAGATAAAAAGACTAAGATAACTTCCAAAAATGAAAATTTATTTGTAGATTATATAATCATGAATCAATCTTTTTCACCAATACTTCTCTGATTGCTACAGATATTATGCAACGGGAAATATAAGAGTATCGAACACAGAGTTGTTGTGAACGATGAGGTGTGGCTCTCAGTTTCCATACGCTGAACATTGGCAATGTCGTGAGACCAATCCCGGAGATAGTGAAGGGAGATAAGCTGCTTTATAAAAGTTTGCTATTTGATGAGTATGTAGAGCAGCTTTTCGCTAGCAAATTGGAAGGGAAGAGTATATTGGATCGCATGAAATTGGATGAATGATAGAACCTTCTTACTTGTATAGATTGTGAGCTTTCAAGCTTTTTATGTGGTGATTATTTCACCAGAAATGATTTTAGAATTATGCAAAAATCAATGTATCTGATTTAAACACATTTATAATTTTGGTATGCCGTAAGCTAAAGTAGTTTGCCTCCCACTTCAAGCTAATTTCTTAGTGTGCGCTTTGATGTAAAAATTTTAAAAAATAAATAAATTTCCTTACAATCACTTTCATTTTTTTCAACTTAAATTTAAATAACATGATGAAATTTCGGCACAAAGCGCAGATTTAATGAAATTTCTGCACAGAGCGAAGATTTGATGAAATATGAAGCTGTAGAATGATAGCAAACTTTGCAATTCTAAACTTACAGCACGTAAATTGCACACATATATAGCGTCTATGCGTGATTCTGCCTATATATATATATAGCTAGTAATCTTACTTAAAAAACTAGTTGTAATGAATCAAGCCCACAATCTTTCAAAATTTCAAAGATACTAACGAGAAGGACTCAAACCGATTCAACAAAGAAAACTTCAGCAGTTTAAAACAGCAGAAATCAGATAGACATTTGGATAACATTCGTTGATCAAATTTGTACGTAATTACCTCTGCATATAAAAAACTAGTTGTAATGAATCAAGCCCACAATCTTTCAAAATTTCAAAGATACTAACGAGAAGGACTCAAACCGATTTAACAAAGAAAACTTCAGCAGTTTAAAACAGCAGAAATCAGATAGACATTTGGATAACATTCGTTGATCAAATTTGTACGTAATTACCTCTACATATATATATATATATATGTATATATATATATATGTATATATATATATATGTATATATATATATATATATATATATATATATATATATATATAAAACTTAAACGGGTCAAAACTCAACTCAAATCCGCATTCTTTCAATTTGAGTAACTTGAACATAACCCAGTGGCCTATTTATATATATATATTTCAAGTAAAAATCAGATAAAATTTGGCTTGATTTTAACTTATGAGTCAAAATTGAGCTAATCTTGGATTCGAGAGTAAAAATAACATTCATTTTAAATTTATGAGAAAAAATAAAGTCAACTTTTGATTGACGTTAACTCAAATTTGACTTTAAAAAAATTAAATGAATAGGTTGTAAGACCAATACTTGAAATCAACCCCTAGAGTTTTTCAGGTTAAATCCGTGTTAAATTGTGATGTCGAATAAATTATTGATAATTCTAAATAGGCTTTAGTGTTGGCATAAATGATGAGCATTAATTTTATTAGCAATGATAGGTATTTGTTTGATAGACAACTTTACATGTGTCAACAACAAACATCTACCTTAATGATAATATTAGCATTTATGATGGCATGACAATCATGAAATCAACCCTCAATTTTCTTTAAAATCCACCTTCATCTCAATAAGTATCTTTTAGATGTGGAACAATGATATTTATAAATTTTAAAATGAGACATAATAATTATTCCAACTAAAAAACATTAACTTGTCCTTTATAATTTAGTCATGATATATTCTAATCATTATCCAAAAATCTAACTTGATTCAAATTTTAGATTTCAATTTTAACTTGGGTACATTTAAAATTCAACATCATTTTAAATAGAATAAAATAACATTAAGATAAGTTATTTTGAGGAGTATGATTGTGGCGATCAATTAGAGATATATCGTAGACTTGGTTAATTTCACCGGTCGAGTTCGATGGTCAGCTCGCTAGGAGTGCAAGGTTGCAACACAACCCCTAATTTTTAGTGAATAGCATCTCGATGCTATGGCATGGAGGTCTTAACTTCAAAATTAGAGATGACAATGCTTCAGCGCTATGATCCATAGATTTTCACCACAAAGATAGAGAAAACAACTTCTGATTGCAATAAAATGCTTCTGGGACATATGCATTCAAAACCATAAGACTGAGAGACTAATGCCTTAGCGCTGCAGCAGCTACGTCCCAATGCTAGAACCAGTGTAAATGATCCTAGAAGACAGCGATGATAAAATATTATAAAATGATAGAATTTGTATTCAGATAATTTTCTCTAGGGTTTTCTGTAGCCCTTTTGATTTCTCTCTTAGGAAGAATTAGATAGTGTGTGCTCTAGAGTGATGAAAATACTAAGAGACTTGAGTGAAGTATAAATAGTATTTTTTTCCTCATTTTCTTCATAATGACTTTCTTGGTGGATACTCCATACAAGATATTCTGAATTCCGATCAACTCCATCGATGTTGGATTTGCGCTGTGATTACTCAGATTAATGTAACACACGATTTTAAATTTATGTTTGAATCTTAATATAAATTCAACAATGATGGGGCATCTATTGATTAAAATGTCCTGACATCATTTTTTAACCATTTATAATTACAAAACAATATCGGTAAACATATATTTTTATATATATATATATATATATATATATATATATATATATATATATATATATATATATATAGGAGGGTTTTGCACTTATACTGGCTTCGCATTCCATCAAGTTAGAAAATTTGTTTTACAAAAATATATAAAAAAGATCTTTCAATTCAAAACAATATATATGATTGTTCGTGCTAGATAACGGTTAGAGTAAAAGTTTTTTCTAACTTGTGAAATCTACACAGCATTTAAAGGGTGAACAATAGAACTCAGAATTTTTCGTGGAAAATCTCAAAAGAGGAAAAATACCACAAAGAAAAGTTACCACTATGTATTTGTTTGATTACAAGATCTTCCGATAAGGATTACAGTGAGAAAGGGACAACAATTGCTAGTAATACGATGTTGGATGATGTACGACGATGTCGAGCGATGTCGACGATGATGTCGACGACGAGGGTGGTGGCGATGGCGCGTACGGCGGTGGTTGACCGTCAGTGGCGACGATTGTGCTTGGAGGATCTTTAGAGCTCTCTCCTCTCTTGCTTGGCCTCCTTCTCCTTCACTTGGCCCCCTCCCATGAGGAATGAGGGCTATTTATAGATGGAGGAGTGGCGTCTTTGTAAATACATGCAAACCACTTCTCCTTCCGGACGACTCATGATGATTCCCTTGATCATATGATGTATTTTGTGTATTTGAATGCTGGATGAAGTGAATTGTAAGATCTTTGGCTTGTTGAAACCGGCTCTTCGAGGCGCGATTTATAAACATTTTTCTATTTGAGAGCTATTTAGGATTTAACCGATATCTCAAAGTTTTGAGGATATTTTAAGAGCTTGATCACCCGGTTTTAACCGGATCGCTTGCTTTTAAAATCAAGATTCGTGCTAATATTTTAAGTGTCATATCGCTTGTCTATTTTGAATGGCATTATCTCAATCATCCAAAAATATATTCAAATACTGAAAATAGCAAATTCTTCAATGAAATTTGAGGAATTAACTACACATTTTGAAAACAGATCTTCATAGGCACAAGATTATGACTACGAAGGTGATGTCAAATGAGTGTAGGTATCGCGTGCGAGATTTGAGGTTCTGACCCATCCGGGTAAGGCGGCTGGGCCCGCTCGTGGCGGCTCGTGTCTGGCGGCAAGGCGATGGTGGTAAGCTATCTATCTGGAGCGTGGGCTGGCGGACGGGTCGGTCGAACGCTCTCGACCGGCGGAGGGTAAGCGGCGGTGGTTGCCATGGTCTGCGGTCGGGCGGTTGGTAATGACGATTCAGCGGGAGATACGCGGCGATGAGCGAAAACCGTGCGGTTGCGCCCCGGTGAAGGCGGCGGGCAAGCAGCTCGAATGGACATTTTGAGCGGTCGACGGTTTTGAGGTTTTACCTGCTAAAGGGGTCTATAAACCCAGGGCAAGGAGAAGGCACCTTCTCTTCTTGAGAAGGTCGTTTGGAGGCGATCAAGACCCATTGTTCATGCAGAGCTGCCGAAGAGGTGTTAACTAACCTCATCGGACCACCGGATCGGAGGCGATCAAGACCCGTGGTTCATACGCTCAGTCCGAAGGTGCGGACCTCGCGGGACGGGTTCAGACCCGTAGTTCATACGCAGGCTCCAATTTTCATTTGAAAGAGGTGTTAAGACCTCGTCGGAAGAAGACCGGGTTGAGCGATCAAGTAGTTCATCAGTGCTCCGATTTTCCATGAAAGTGCAACTAATTCGGACCACCATGGAGTGATCAAGAGACGATCCGAGAGGTTGCAATGCCGGATGGTGGCCGGCGACATTGTCAACCGGTGACTCGATGGTCGAGATAACGGCGATGGTGGGACCGAGATTGCCGGCGATGGTAAGCGGCGACGGCGTAGTCAGCGGCGGTACCGATGTTGGCTCGGAGTGGTCAGGTGATGCAAGGCAATGATAATTGATTGCGAAGTAGTCGCGGGATAACCGGACGATGGTGACCGCGAGGTTCGAGGAGATAATCCATGGATGTCTACGGTAAGAATGCCAGAATGTCCGGAGACTGTGGTTGCGGCCGGGAATTGTCATATGGCTGGCAGCGTAGTCGCATGGTGGCGCGTCTATGGTGGATGGCAATGTTGGATTCGATATGATTGCCCGTGGGAGGTTGTTTGTCAGAGTGTGACTCGATGATGTTAACTTGTATGAAAGAGGTTGAATTGAATCCGCTGAGGATTTTTGACCTATCCGAGGTTGTTTGTCAGAGTGTGACTCGATGACGTTAACCTGTATGGAAGAGGTCGTGGGATGTCCAGGACCTTTGACTATCTAGGTATCAGTCAAAGTGTTACTAGACATCTTACCTATATGGAAGAGGTTGAATTGAATCCGCTGAGGATTTTTGACCTATCTGAGATTGTTTGTCAGAGTGTGACTCGATGACATTAACACTATGGAAGAGGTGGATGTCCACAAGGATCTTTTGACTATCTATATCTCAAAGTGTTACTTGACTTCTTACCAGTATGGAAGAGGTCCGATCAAGTCCCCACAGGATTGATCATGCGATTGAGATACAACGTGAGTTGTATTGCTCAAGTGGGAGGATTAAATGATGAAGAAACAAGCTTGTAAGAGAAAGCCATAAACTCATTACTTTGATAATATTGGTGATACAATATTGTCATAAGATAACTTAACAAAAGGAAGAGATACATTTTAGAGAGAGTTAACAAAGGACAATGGGTGGAAAGGAAAGGACAAACGGGATAAATTAAAGATTGCAATATTTTACACAATGATTACATATAACACTTTTGAGACCCTCCATGTTCCAAGTTTTAAGGAATATTTTTTCCTCGATCGTTGGTCATTGCTTGGCGGTTGGTCATCGATAGAAGTGGGAGTAGGCCTTTTACAGAAAACCCTCGAGATACTTCTTTATCTTGAAGATTAAAATTCTCGATGTTGAAGGTCCAAGGCGTGGTTGAGTTTGTTTGAGGTAACATGATTGTTATTGTTGATTTTCAGACCTCCAACCCCAATGGGAGTTTGAAATTTTATCTTAAGATGAGGTATCAAGTGACAGAAGATTGATTGGAGGGTCTTCCAAATATAGCATTGTATCTTTGAATTTGACTTGACCACTATGAATTGAACTGAGTGATTGACTCGTTAAGGAAATTCTTCGAGAATAACGGGAATGGTGATTGTCCCCTCCACTCGTACAGGGCGATTATCAAACCCATATAATGGTCCTGCAGTGGGTTGAAATTTTTCCTTAATCAGACCCATGCTAAGAAAGGTGGAGTAAAATAAAACATCAACGGAACTCCCATTATCAATCAAAATTCTCTTAACAACATAACAAGGGTCACCAATCCCCGCACTGATGACAAGAGGATCTTGATGCAGAATTTGGACTCCTTCCAAGTCTGAGTTATTGAAAGTGATGGGATGATTAATACAAGACTTTTTTAACTCTGGCTCTTCAAAGGCGGCGATGAAGATTTGATTAGATAGTAGTGGCCCACTCATAATCGTTTCAATTTCTCCAACTATTTGGCGACTATTATGTTATTTCTGTGATGATTGTCCCGATTGCCCCCCAGTTGGAGCTATGTTTGCGTGAGTTGGTTGGTTTTGCACAAATCAACGTAGATATCCTTGCTGAATGAGCCTCTCAATTTCTTCTTTGAGTTGTTTGCATGCCTCAGTAGTATGTCCACGACTTCGATGGAAGTGACAATATTGCTCCTGATTTCCTGAATTTGGTTTCAGTGGATGCGGCCACTTGATATTTTCTTCATCTCGAATAGCCATTAGGAGGTTAACACGAGATGTGTTCAGTGGTGTGTATTCTAGTCATTGATGTGAGGGCCGTGGAGGGAGATCACGACGCCTTGTTGCCGATGGGATTGTTGATCATGTTTCTAGAGCACTCTTACGCGTTTTCTGTGGATTGTTCAAATTATTTTGGTGGGCATTAATAGCATCATCGGAAACTTGCGCTTCCACCGCGGTGAACCAAGTTAGTGTGAGCGGACCGTATCTCGCATTAGCGATGAGTAGAAAGGTCCAGGATGGAGCCCTCCAAGGAAAACTCGTCTTAGCAATTCAGGGTCTACCCCAGGTATTTGGCGAGTTTCTGAGGAGAATCTCTGGAAGTAGTCTTTAAGTGATTCACCATCATTTTGACGAATGCCGGAGAGATGGGAGGAATCTTTAATGATCCTCCGGTTTGCAATGAACTGTTCTACGAAAACCTTGGCGAGTTTGTAAAAGGTATGGATGGATCCCCTTGGAAGGGAGTAGAATCAAGTGCGAGCTTGTCCCTGAGGGTGGAAAGACGACAAAGCGGTGTTGAGCTCGTTGGATATGCATGATAGTCCTTTAATGGTTTATGTGTTCATGTAGGTCAGTCGCCCCATCATAGGAATCAATGTTCGGAAGCTTGAAACCCACGAGAATAGGATGTTGAAGAATAGCTTCAGCTAAAGGTGAGGATTCCTCATAGCCGCGGTGAGGGGGAAGATGATTTCTATCTTGGAGGTGAAATTCATCTTACATTAAGCGTCATAATTCTGCACGTATAACATGATGAGTGAGGTCAGCAGGACGAGAATGTGTCAAGCTACCAGCAATGATTGGTGGATTAGCAGTCGGTTGAGCTGCACGTGATGGATGGGTAGAACTAGCGGTGTCAAGGAGATCAGCATCACGGTCTCGGAGGAACTTCGTCGAGAATTAACATTTTGACCTCCCGCTAGATCGATCTTGGGGAGATGTGTTTTCCATAGTGGTATTGTGTTCCTCAAAGTCGGATCATCTCATTTTGAGACTCTTCCATTCGCTCACACGATCTTCTAAAGAGATTTCTCGCTCCACTGGGTCATATCGAGGAAGTGAAGGTTGGCATGGTTCAAGGATTGATTTGAGTGGCGGGAGTTGGGAGCTCGTTATTCGTGTTGTCTATTCCATAACGAGTGTTCACAAATTGTGATTGAAGGGTTCTTTTCCACGGTGGCGACAAACCTGTGCGTCTAGATAACCAGTTGCGGTAGAGTAAAAGTTTTCGCCTTAGCTTCATTGTGAAATCCAGCACACACACAGGTATTTAAAGGGTGAACAATAGAACTCTAGAATTTTTACGTGGAAAACCTCGAAAAGAGGAAAAAACCACGGGGCCTAGCCCAGTAAAAAGTTTCCACTATGTATTTGTTTCAGAGTACAAGATCTTCCCGATACCGAGATTACAGAATGAGAAAGGGACAATAGTTGCTAGTAATAGACGATGTCGACGACGATGTCGATGGCGAGGTCACGGTGGCGGTCGATGGCGGCCGTGGCGGTGGTTGGCGATCGTCAGTGGCGACACGCTTGGAGGATCTTCAGAGCTCTCTCCTCTCTCTTGCTTGGCCTCCTTCTCCTTCACTTGGCCCCCTACCATATGAGGAATGAGGGGCTATTTATAGATTGGAGGAGTGGCGTCTGTAAATACATGCAAAAGCCGGACCATTCCTCTCCATCGGACGGCTCATGATGATTCCCTTGATCATATGATGTATTTTGTGTATTTGAATGCTCGGATGAAGTCAGTAAGATCTTTGGCTTGTTGGAACCGTAGAGGCCTTCGATTTGACTATAAACACTTCATATTTGAAAGCTATTTAGGGATTTAACGATATCCCAAAGTTTAAGGATATTTTAAGAAAGTCTCGATCGGTTTACTTGATCTCACCTTTTAACATCAAGATTCGTGCTTCGACTAATAGTATTTTAAGTGTCATATCAATGATATATATTTCTCTCTCAGCTAATCTGTTTTTTATGTGTTCCCCCTTCTTCTCATTCATTTCTTATTCATAAACGAAAACATTTTATTGACAAAATCATAAAAAAAATCTCCAAGACTATTAAGTAAATGACGCATTTCCAGCATTTACATTTTTGAACATAAATTTGAAAATCTAATTTTATTTGCTTCTGAAATCATTTGAAGTTACAGTTCAACATATTTTATAAATTTATGGACGTTAATATATGAACAAACGAGCAGTATTCTTAGAAGAAGATTATAATATGCTAACTTTTCAAATGTTTAGTAAATAAGTAAATGACATAAAAATCAGCATTAACATTATCATTTCGCATGTCAATATCATAAATTATTTTAAAAAATTATTTAATACTTTTAAATATATTTTATATAAAGTACACAGAATTAGATTAATTGTTAAAGTCGATTATATTTTGATTTATCAGATTATATATAAAAATACTCAGTGTTACTGTAGATAGTCACCTTAGATTAGAAAACGTAATTTTCTCGTTGTATATTCCATAAAATATAGCACCCAAATCACGCTGAGGTACGGTGCGGCATTGCATTGCTTTGGCATTACCCTGCAGGCCAAAATTTTCAGAAGAGAAAGAATAAGTGAGAAATATTTTTTTGAAAATCAACAACTCATTGCATATATATATATATATAAATATTTTTTTGAAAATCAACAACTCATTGCATATATATATATATATATATATATATATATATAATATTTGAATTCCACTGTTAAATTAATTTTAATTTTTTTAAATAAAACATTTTTATAAACACTCAAAATAAATCTAAGATACTTTTTAAATATTTTTAATATTTTTAAAATGAAAACCACTATCACCTTTAATTATCATCCCTAGTCATCGTTCTCTGTATTCCTATCCACTATAGAAGTTTTAGAAAGGTAGAGAAATGTGCATTATGATTTCTTAGATTATAAGTATATTTGAACTAAGCATAAGTTTATTATATGATATAACATTATTGAATGTCAAACAATTCTCAATAATAAAGAAAAATTAGATCATAAGTCAACAAAATATTTAACAAATACACAAATACAAATATCAATCAGGAAAAAATCACTGAGCAGTACTAGGAAAAATAATCCATTATATAATTGGAGTTATAAGATTTCACTTTTCTAAATTATGGAATGTGATATTAAAGAGTAGAGAATTCAAGCAACAATATCTTCAGAGAAATAAATCGACTATAATAATTGTTGGTGATGATTTAAGATAGTTGCTAGAAATTATTGACTTCAAGCTTTCTTTATAAGCTCAATTTTAACTTTTAACTCAATCTTTTTTCTCTAGGTTGTAATCAGGCTCTATTCATAATGTTTTAGAAATTATCATTTTGAAAATTTTAGTCAAAATCTTTAAACACTCTATTGGACGATCCATATCAATTCTCTTAAATATAAATTTTTTTTTCTCATTATTTAAGTATTATAATGACCTCAAAATTAAGTCATCTTGAGATCGTTAAGATTTCTCTCTTGTGATCATTCAATTTGAATGTAAGCATGCTAGATTCAAAGACTTTTATAATTTCTAATTACACTTTTGAGATATGATTTGAGCTCATCTGAATTTGAATCAATCAATTCTTGATGTTAATGAGTTGTCTTATCAAGTCATTTGATTTGATTATAAATTTATTAAAATTAAAATTTGGATAATCTCAAACTTCTTAAGTCTAAAATAATTCAGCATTTATTTTATCTCATGGTTCATATTCGATCAATATTTTATATGATATATCAATGACGATAATGTTTAAGGTATATAGGTTATTACATAAGTGATGATGGACATGATACTAATACAATAATTTGTTACATGTTATGCAGCTTTGATATATTTAGCTATGGTGTTTTAACAATCATTGATGGCCTTCCGTTGATGTTGTCATCATCACCCTCAACCTGGTAATAAAAGAACTTTAGCTAAAAATATCTCATCCAATAAATATTAAATTTTAAAAATAAAAGAACTTTAGCTAAAAGTTATTATAATGGGGGGGGGGGGGGAGAGAGTGGGAGACAATTTTTTTTTTTAATTTAATAAATGGATGGCATTTTGCCAGCCATTATGGAAGATGGGGGTAGCCGCCCCCTTAATTAATTAATTATTATTATTATTATTATTTTGAAGAATTTGAAAACTCTCTTTTTCAAGTGTAAATACTCCAAAGGTAATGAAAAACTAACACCTTAATTTCTTTTCTTTGGTAGCCTTGATAATGGTGTCGACCCCTCAGCTCTAGTTCCCCGATGTCGAGTTTTCAAGACACGGTTGGTGCTCGAATTCGTGCTCTAGTGTGCTTCCACTTTCTTCTCTTTGGTAGTCTATATTGTATAACGATGTCGACCCTCTCAGTTCCAGCCTCCCGATCCGGATTTTCAACGATCGTTAGGCAACGCACATCCCGAATTCAATCTCAAGTGTACTTCCAAACTTAAAAATTATATAGTATTTTCATGGGTGAGCATTCTTCCATAGACATCCCAATATCTAAAGATTCTCGAGGAAATCTTGCACAAGATGAGTGGTTGCAGAAGCATCAGTGAATGTTGATATTAGACGATTTAACACTAACTATCAATAGTAATACTTTGATAATCTTCAGGAATAAGTTTCATTTTTCAAATAATTTGATGGCTATTCCTCCTAAAAGATCACAGTAAGCTTATTTTCCTCCATCGGGGTACCTTACTATTTATGAGATGAGCTTACTTGCGAGTCTCCGATTTCCTTTAGCTCCTGAGTTGATTGTCATTTTATTAGCATTTGAGATTTGTTTATCTCAATTTTCTTCTTGAGCTATGACAATCATTATTGGGTTGATTGTTTTCTTTAGAATGCCTGGTGTGACGCTTACTCCGAAGGTTTTGGCAAAGATGTATAAATTCACTTGTGATGTGCATGGTTGAAATCTTGTATGAGTAAATAGTTGGATTTTCATAAAAAAGATCTTCTAAAAAATTGGGTGAATAGAATTTTCTTCATAAAAAATGAATGGGAGCTTCTTGAAAAATGAGAAAAATTGAAATAGATATCATACTCTCAAGTATCTGAAGAAGATCTATTGAAGACTCCTAATAATGTGAAAGTCGAAGATCTTCAATATGAGGCCCGCTATATCAATCAATATGTGAAGGAAAAATTCTTATTCAAAGTTGGTCTTTCAATTCAAATTGGGAGATCCCATGCTCTTATGCTAAAGAAGTCTGATAAGGGTAAGAAAAGATCTAATCGCATTCCCACAGTAGCCTCCAAATGACCAGCAAGAGAACGTGTATCTATTCTTTCCAAGAGGAAAAGGTCGGGCGACCCACATATCAGATCCTTCAATAAGAACTGTAAAATAATCCCGTCAAAAATTTTCATTTTAAAGAAGTGTTAAATCACATATGCAGTGGCCCCAACGTGCTGACGAGTTGGTAAGAAATTTTTATCATTTTTTTAACTTTTATCTCTCTTTCTTTTCTCCTCATCTCCTTCTTCTTTTTTTTTTTTTTTTTCCAGATATTGAAGAAGGCGAGTATTGATCTCCAATTAGATGATACCTTGAAGGCATGGAATACCGAGTTTGTGAAGATCAAATATCTCCATGGTAAATATAAGCGATGATACAAGTCTAAAGTTAAAGATGTTATAGGCTTAGAGGATCAGTTTGCCAAGTGTAGGACTAAACTGTCTACTATGGCGGCTTCCCTTTCATTTCAGCGTTAGGAGGTTGATAGGACTCGGGATGAGCTAGTGGATGCACGAGTTGAAATAAATCAGACTATGAAGACCTTAAAAGCAGTCAATGCTAAGATACAGACTTTAGGGGCAGAGAATAATGCATTATTAGTACAGATCTCGAAAAAAGAGAATATAGAAGTTGACACCAACTTGAAGATTATAGAGAGCTTCAAAAATTTCATAGCCTTCAAGAGTATCATTCAGGATTGGGTTCAGGAAGCTCGCGATCATATCTATGATATCGAGGTGAAGGATCTGGAACGTCGGCTTCTTGAAGAAGGTTTTATTTGTGAGTTTCTAAAAGGGACCCGTCTAGTTCATCGCAAGATAGGGGTAGATATTGAAAGCCTTTCACCGAGTTAGGTTCCTAAAGATTCATCTCCAGGGGATGATGTAGAGAGCGCTTCTTCCTCCTTTTCTGGTGATAATAATGAAAATGTGGATGTCGTTTGATTATATTTTTATTGTATTTATATTTTAATTTAAGATCTTTTTAGTATATGACATATGATCATGTTTATGCATGTGTCATAGTACTTTGGATTTTCATTTTAAAATAAAATGGTTGACGTTTAAAGTAATTTTTTACTGATTTAGGCTGTATGTTAGAAAGTTATGCAGCGATGTTAGCTTGTATATTTTAAGAGAAAATCTAGCAAGGATTTTTAACCCATCCGAGGTTGTTTGTCAGAGTTTCATTCGATGATGTTAACTTGTGTGGAGTAGGTACAAAGTTATGACATATCCGATGTAATTTGTCAGAGCTTCGCTAGATGACGCTAACCTGTGTGGAGTAGGTCCAATCGAAACCATTTGAGATCAATTTTTCTCTCTTATTATTATTATTATTATTATTATTATTATTATTATTATTATTACTACTACTACTACTACCGTTATTATTATTATTATTATTATTATTATTATTATCATTTTGATTTATCATTTTTCAAACAAAAATATGAAACATCAAAATATAGAATTCAATTTGAGTATTACATCAAAAATTTATTGATGATATCTTCGTAGGTTCTCGGCATTCCAAGTGCACGGAAAGATTTTTCCCTCTAAATCTTTGAGCTTGAAAGTTACTGGTTTAACCATAGCAACTACCACATAAAGTCCTTCCCAAAGAGGTGAAAGTTTGTTACGTCGTGGTTCTTTTCCCGCAGATACCAAACTTCGTAGAACTAAATCTCCAACATTGATAGGTCTGGGTTTCACTCTCCGATTGAAGTGACATGTAATCTGTTGATGATAAGCAACATTTTTAATTGAACCTACTTCCCATATTTCAGGAAATAAATTAAGGTGATATCGAAGTTTTTCTTCATTATTTGTTGCATCAAAAATCTGGACCTTAGGACTGGGGATACCGATATCATCTAGAATAATCGCCTCCACACCAAAATATAAATTATTAAGTGTCTCACCAGTTGATGTTCTTGTAGTTGTACGGTAAGCCAGTAATACAATAGGGAGTTCGTCCACCCATTCCCCCCGCCTTATCCAAACGTGTCCTCAAGCCTTTTAGAATTGTTCGGTTCATAAATTTATTTGGGGGTGTGCTACCACTATATGAACCAACTGAATGTGTAAATATTTGTTGATGGAAGTGAATTATTTTTTCATGAATTAAGTCCCATTATCTGCTATGATTTTAGCAAGAATGACAAATAATAACTTTCCAAATAAATTGTTTAGCATTGGCCTATGTGATTTTTGCTAATGGTTATGCCTCAACCCATTTAGTAAAATAATCTATCGCCATAATGATGACTTTTATTGTCCGGATACAATAGGGAATGGTCCTATAATATCTATTCCCTATTGAGCAAAAGGCCATGGTCTCTAGAAAGACGAAAGTTTGATTGGTGGAATGTGGTTGAGATTAGAATGCATCTGACAATTGTTACACTTTTTTTACAAAATTTAATGCATCATTTTTTATTGTAGGCTAGTAAAACCCTTGTCTCAAGATTTTGTGGGCAAGTGCTCTCCCCCCCACCAAGTGTTCTCCACAAATACCTAAATGGACTTCTCGATGTACATACTCTGCTTCAGATGATGGAAGACATTTGAGATAAGATCCTGTGAATGATCTTTTATATAATTCATCACTGATAATGCTGAAGTTTGTAGCTTGTCATCAAATATGGATGGTGACCACTGGATCTTCCGACAGAGCTCCATCACGTAAAAAGATGAATATCGGATCTATCCAAGAAGATTCATCAATGGACTGCATTTCCCAAGGTCCTTGTATGCTAGGGAAATGAATGTTTTCTATATACTTTCTCTTATAAATGTCAGAGGATGTTGAAGTGGCAAGTTTTGGAAGAGCATTAGCTTTACTATTTTGATTTATTGGAATGTGAATGATTTGATATTTACTTATTTGAGAGAGAAGAGACTTTACTATATGAAGGTACTGTGTCAGATGATGATTGTGAGTGTTGAAATCTCCTTTAACTTGAAAACCCACAAGTTGTGAATCAGTGTAAATTATAAGACTTTGAACTTCACAATCAATAGTCAATTTTAACTCGGCTACTAGGGCTTCATATTCTGCAACATTATTAGTAGATAAAAACTTTAAACTTAGTCCATGCTCAAGGACATCCTTTTGAGAAGAAATGAGTAGAATTCCTTCTCTAGCACCAGAGTTTCTAGATACTCTATCAACAAATAAAGTCCAATGTTGTGATATTGAATGAGAAGAATTTATTTCAATAGAATTTGGGATGGTGCATTCAACAATAAGATCTAGTAATACTTGAGATTTGATATCTGACCTGGGCAAAAAGTGAATATCATATTCTCTCAATTTAACTGACCATTTAACTAATCTGCCAGAAGCTTCTGGTTTTTGGAGGATAGTTAGTTCTGTATAAATGCCGATATAATGAGCTTAAAAGTATGAGCATAACTTTCTTGCAGAGAACACCAATGCTAAGGCAGTTTTATCTACCAAATGATAACATCCTTCTGCATCATATAAAATTTTACTAATGTAATAAATTGGTTGTTGACCCCAGCCTCTTCGCGGACCAACACAGAGCTTATCGCATTAGGCAAGTTAGCGAGATATAAATAAAGCATTTCTCCCAAGATTGGCTTTGATAACAATGATGGTGAAGACAAATATTTTTTGAGTTGCTCGAATGCAATTTTACATTCATCTGTCCATTGAAAACCATTACTTCGAACATTATTGAGTATTCTAAAGAATGGTAAGTATTTATCTCTCATTCAAGCTAGGAATCACGATAAGGCCACCATCCTCTCATTCAGGCATTGTACCTCTTTATGGTCTTTGGGGGTATCATATCTTGTATAGCTTTAATTTTTTCTTGGTTAGCCTTGATTCCTCGATGGGTGGCCATAAATGCTAAAAATTTTCTAAATGTAACTCGGAAAGCACATTTGGAGGGATTTAAGTGTATATTATACTATCGAAGAAGCTTAAAATATTGCTCAAGGTCATCGAGATGTTTTGACCTTTCAATACTTTTAACCAATATATCATCCACATATACTTTCTTAGTACGACCAAGAAGAGTTTTGAAAACTTTATTCATTATGCGTTGATACGTGGCTCCTGCATTTTTCAATCCAAATGGCATTACTTGATACCAATACAACCCTTTATCAATCTAAAAGCAGTGGCTTCTTCATCATCTGGATTCATCTTTATTTGATTATGTCCTGAGTAAGCATCCATAAAACTAAGCATTTGATGACCTGAATTGGCGACAACCAACTAGTTTATGTGCGGGAGAGAAAAATTGTCTTTTGGCAAGCCTTATTAAGGTCGGTGTAGTCAACGTACATTCTTCATTCCCCATTAGACTTCTTCACCAAGAAAACGTTTGCCAACTAAATAGGATAATGCACTTCTTGTATAAATCCTACATCTAAAAGCTTACCAACTTCCTATTCAATTGCTTGTAGATGATCTAGAGCAAAGTTTCTTTTCTTCTGAATGATGGGCTTGAATGTTGAGTTAATTTTGAGAGAATGAGATATTATCTCAGAATCAATTCCTGTCATATCTGTTGGACTCCAAGAAAAAATATCCTGGTTTTGATGTAAAAAGTTGATGTATTTCTTTCATTCTCAGAGAGCAATGAACCTACTTGCATTATTTTTTAGGAATTTTCTTCTAATAACGAGATATTGATCAACTCTTTGACTGTCGATGCTCTTTGGAGTGTTTCTTCATCACTCAGGTCAAAATTTTTGACATTTAATGTTGTTGAGGGCCGTGGTTGGGCCTGCCTCAAGTAGTAGGTTTGTGTTATCTATTGGTTGCCACGAACCTCACCTATTCCATTATAGGTTAAAAATTTTATTTTTAGATGAGGTATGGAAGCAATAGCGCTAAAAATGGATTGTAGGAGTCTTCCGAAGATAACTTTATAAGTTGATTTTGATTTAACTACCATAAATTGAATCAAATGTGTGGCTTATTTAGAAAATTCCCCAAGAGTAATCGGTAGTGTTATTATTCCTTCTACCTTTACCGGTCGATTTTCAAAGCCATTATTGACCTCACTTTTGGAGTGAGCTCTTGACCTCCTCTTCTTAGACTTAGAGCTCTTCTAGACACTAAGAACTCCTTAGACATAAGACACTTCTAGTGATTAGATAAACACTTAACCTAAGCCTAAAGACTTAGAAGTGTTAATCATTAGATTAGGCTATGCCTTAGGGCTTAAGAAAATTACCTATCCTATAGCCTAAACCCAATACGCTTTCTCAAATCAAACCCAGATTCAAATCTCAAACCAAACCTCAAATTTAAATTTAAATTCCAAATCTAATTTTAGATTTGACTCCAAATGATTAAAACTCAAAATCAAATTCAAATCTTAAGAACCTTCTTAAGCCATATGAACCACATTTATAAGCTTAGCCAAAATTCCCTTTAGAGCAAATCAAACTCAATTGATTTTTTAATAAATCAATTATTCTTTCATTTATATTCACAAATATAAATGAAATCCAAATTCAAATGACCAAAACTATATGGAAAATCAAATCTAAACTCAATCTATGCCCTTTAAGCCAATTCTTTGGACTTAGCCAAATTATAACCAAATCAAGTCAAAAACAATAGATTTTCTCTCAAATTAATCATTCATTTGATGATTTATCCAAATATAAATAAAACCTATAATCATCAAACCAAATTCAAGTCAACCCAAGTCAAGCCTAACTTAGCCCTTTTGACTTAAAACTTTCAATTGAGCCAAAACTACTAGACTCCAAATTGATTGCCTTTGAATTAATAATTCAATCCAGGGCTCATATATAAGTTCAACTAAACTCAAATAAAATCAAAATCAAACCAATTGACCCACTTAGGTCCACTTGACCCAAAGTGACCTGAAGGACCCATTTGAGCCAACTTCCAATCCAACCCAAATTGGATTGAACCAAGCTCACCAAAACCATCCACCATGATTGTTGATCACCTTAGGATGATCAATTGTAATCAATTGAGCCAAACCAAGCCTAATTGTTCATTTTATCCAAGTTGACCCAAATTAGCCTAAATGACCAAATTGGGTCAAATCATGATCTAACCCAAATTGATTACAACCAATGGCTCAAGTTCATTCCAAATTGATTATTGAACTTGACAAAAGCCATAATTAAACCCAATTTGATCAATTGAGTCAAATTGATCCATTAAGCCCAAATAGGCCTAAAGGGTCAATTTGACCTAAATCTGAATTAAATCCAAAAATTAATTCAAACCAAATACATCATTCATCTTCAATTAGCCAATTGAACATGAATTAACTCATGGCCCAAGCTAATTTGGCCAATTTTGGTCAAATTGGTCAATTTGACCCAATATAATCCATATGACCCAAATTAGGTCAAATCCCTTGCAACCAAGCCAAGACCCATTGGGGACTAATCAAACCCGACCCAAACCCATTTGGGATTAGTCTAAAATCAACCCAACCTAATTAAACCCCTCATGGATTCTCCCCCACATAGGATTCCACCCAACCTCATTTAACTTCTCCCATCACATGCACTTAACTCTTTCCCAACATTTGCATTGAATTGAGCTGATCATATGACAACAAGAGAGGACTTTGGAGCAAAAATCCAAAGTTCTCAATCAATCCATCATCCATTCTAACCACCCCAAGCAAAATGACAATCAATTTAGATCAAAAAAATTCAAAAAAAGAATGGATTTTTGTCCATTATAAAAGGAGGGGAAATGAGACTTTAAATCTCTTCCTCTTACCACTATTCAGCTCCCAAAAGCTCCCCAAAGCAAAAAAAGAAACCCATCCTCCACCTCTTTGAGCCATTTTTGAGCTCAAAAATACAAATAGTTGCTTTTCTGGCAAGATGATGATAGACATCGGAGAAGATGATGTTCCGAAGGGAGACAAGGGTTAAAGATCATTCCAAAGCTTCCTCACATACCTAGGAGTTAGCTCGGATCTTCGCCGTCTCCAGAAACCATCCTCGGCGAGATAAATTTCACCAAACTTTAGCTGGCCTTAGGATTTCTTGTATTTTATGTTAATTTTCTCATGATTTTAGAAATTTTTCCTAGATAATCAAGCATTTATACTTTCAATCTTCCCAATTAAAAAATAAAATTTTTTGGTGCAAATCGACGTGAAAATGAGTCCATTTAGATAAGTTTTCACTTAGAAAACCCAATTTTTTTCTTTAAAATGATGTTTTTACTATTCACCATCTAGCGGGCTACAACCGCCTTCCGATCCCATGGTTCACAGGATTGGTCAGCTCGGATCGCCTGGATGGCGCTATCCAGGCCTTTAGATCACCTGATGCGATCTGGATTGTTCAATCGCATAGTATGCACGATCGGATGACTCAGATCGCATGATCCTAGCCTCTGAATTGTGTAATCTGATCTAGATCGTCCAATCTGCAATCCAATGGTCCATAGTGAACCACAGGTCACTTTCCGTGGGTTGGTCTTCCCGCCCAACGGCTGACGTTAGCACCGTGCATTTTTTTTTATTTAAAAAAATTAATTTAAATAACCTAAAATTTCAAAAATTCATAGAAAATAAAATACTTATCCAAAAATTTCAAACAAGGGCTTGTTAGATTCTTCTTTCTAAGTGAAATCCAACAAACTTAAAATCCCAAAATTTTACTAAGTATTTTGAGCATTAATTAAACCAAAAATATATGCCATATTAAGTTGAAATTTTCAAAGATTAAAACCAAAGTTAAAACACACCTAACAAAATAATTTCAAGTAATAAGGACTTCTGGATTAGGAGAAACTAAATTTTAAAGTTTAGATTGTCCATTTTAATAAGGTAAATCAAATAAAAGTTCAGAAATTTATAAAAATCTTCAAAATGGCTTAAATCACTTCAATTGATATCTAGGACTCTTAAGAAAATAATATGATCTTCTGAACCCCAAATAAATACTTAATAGTAGAGTTTAATCAATTAAGGAGTTAATTAAAATATAATCTAAAAAATAATTTAAATATCAAATCAAAATCAGAAATGAAGTAGCACTTAAGAAATCATTAATCAAACCTCAAATCAGAAAAGTATCATCTTTAGAGAAAATTAAATAAAATATGATTAAACCTATTTAAGTTAATTAAATGATTAAATCTTAAATCAAACTTAAAATTTGACAAATCTAGGAAACTTTAACATGGGTCAAACTAGTATAACTATACCCACACTAAGCATGGAATCTTAATCATATGAAACTCCTTAATGAGGATAAATAAACTGAAACTAATTAATCATTAAATAAACTAAAAAAATCAAATTGATTAATAAACAAATTCAACATAATCATTTAATACTAATCTAATTAACCAAATAAAGTTAAAGTAAACTTAATTAATATATGATTAAATTACATTCATTTGGAATAAGATAATTAATTAACCATTAAATATTTCAACCTAATAACTAAATCAAACATGTTAATGAAATCAAACAAACATAATAAATGCATCAAATTAAATAAAACTCTAATCATAAATAATCAAACTTAATTGAAATGAAATAAATACTTAATTTACCTAGTAACAATGATGGTAATAACAATAATCTTTTAATCAAATCAAACTTAAGTAAAACACTTAACCAAATCAAATCACTCACATGTGAGAAATTAAGTCATTAATCTCTAATTAAACAAACCCTTAATTAATCTAATGATTTAAAATTTTAATTATCCTTAATCAAGTTTAATTAATCAAACATCTAATTAATGCAAACTTAATGAATTAATCTATCATCTTAATTAATCAAATTAATTTAAATAAGTTACATTAAAGTTAACTCTAAAATTAAGCTTAAATCAAACCCCTAATTAAATTTAATAATTAATCACACCCCTCAAGCAAGCTAATTAAGTTAATCAAATTAATCATATTAAACCTATGCTTAATCAAACATAATAAAAATGCAACAAAATACTAATCAAACCTAAATTAAACCTAAATCATTAAGTCATTAATTACATCATCAAGAATTAAATAAATCTTTATTTAATTTAATAATTAACTTAAATACACTCCTTAATTAAACTAATTACCCTTAAGATAATCCAATTGAATAAACACCTAATTAATGCAAACTTAATAAATTAATCCACCATTTTAATAAACCAAATTAACTTTATAAATCATATTAAAATTAATTCAAATCAAATAGTTAATTAATCTACTAATTAATTGGATCACATATCTTAAACAAACTAATTAAGTTAATCAAATTAATCATATTAAACTTAAACTTAATCAAACATAAATGCAATTAAATACTAATCAAAACTCAAATTAAATCTAAATTATTAAGTCATTAATTACATCACTAACCTAAACAAATATAAAATCAAATTGAAAATTAAACAAATCTTTATAATTAACATAAATACACTTCTTAATTAAACTAATCACATTGAACCTAAGCAAACCAATAGACTAATAAAGCTAATCAAATCAAATTAAGAAAGACTCTCATCAATTTAATAGGTAATCAAATCAAATCTCATTCAACCTACTTAAATAAGATAAACTAATTAACTATCCAGTGTATGAAATCAAAATGCAAACCAAACTTTGATAAACATGATAAATGGATGAGATTAAAAGGTAAAATCCTAATTACAAGGAATCAAAATAAAATCTCAATTAATCTAATTTGATCAAACTACAAATGAATGAACCATAATCAAATCAAATAAACATAAAGTCAAGTCACATAACCATAATCAAAGAAAAGAATTAAATATTAATTTAAAAAGATATTGAATTATCAAGATTTAATTAAACCAAAATATCTAATCAGAAATTAATCAATCAAAAACACATAAATTTAAACAAACTTAAACCTCATTAGAGATCAAGAATATTGAATTATCAAGATTTAATTAAACCAAAATACCAAATCTGAAATTAATCAATCAAAAACACATGAATTTAAACAAACATAAACTTCATTAAAGATTAAGAATATTGAATTATCAAGATTTAATTAAACCAAAACATCTAATCTGAAATTAATCATTCAAAAATACATGAATTTAGACAAACTTAAACTTCTTTAGATATCAAGGATATTGAATTATCAAGATGTAATTAAACCAAAACATCTAAATCAAAATCTATCAATCAAATACTTAAACCAACTCAAATTCTAAGTTCTAAATCAAATCAAATAAGTTACACAAATTCAAATGGGCTAATTAAGATACTTAAGGACCTTAGTTAGATTCTTTAAGAATTAGGATGTAGAATAGGGTGAGTTCCATCTATAAATGGAATTTATTCTACTCTTCATTCTTGAAAACCTAAACATCATTTTAACCAAATAAAAGTAAAAAAAAATGAAAAATAAAGTATTAAATCATTTAAATTGAAATCACCCAAAGGTAAAATTTAAACAAATTCAAACTCCAAATTGAAACACGAGCCTTAAGCACACACATTAGAATACTAAGTCACCACTTCTAATGCTAAGTTAGGGCATTGTATGTATGATGTTGTGTTTTGTTTTATGATGTAATAGTTTTAGACTGGATGTTAGGGTGTATGTTTCATAGATTGGATGTTAGGCTATTATTAGCTTAATCATATTTTATGCAGGGGGTTGTGCTTAAGGGGCCGCTCTAATAAAAATATAAATACATTTGCTATGCAGGTTACTTAGTCCCTGAGCATAACTCACGTTAGGACAGGTGAGCTTGGTTACCCATGTGTGGGGTGCTAAGTCCAAATTATTCATATAACTGCTTGGGTTGTATGGTGTGTTTAGCTAACATTTATTTTGCAAATGTAGCTAGATTTACTTTTCCTATTTTTGATGTAATTTTGCATTAGAAATTAGGATTAGTGTTATGGGGGATTAGGATGAGCAGTGGCAGAAGGATTAGTCCCTAGGGTGCCTTGTGATGCCTTTGGAACAAATCAAATCAAAAGAAAGAGAAGGATGAAATGAAGAAAAGAAGACCCCCATAGCATGTATTATTTTCTTTATAATCTGGGTTATATAAGGGTAGAGCTCAGCTACTCATCTTTTTTTCTCTTTTTTAGGTGTATGCAGTGGAACCCATGGCCTTTTATTATTTTTACGGTAGTCTAAAATTGTTTGATGTTGTGTTTAGATTGTGCATTAGAATAGCATGCTTTTCATAATTTCTTTATGATTGATGCTTGAATGTGTGGCCTGGATGCGATAGGCTCTTAGGATAAAAATTAATTTTTCTACCCCAATTAATAACTCATAACTAAAATTTTAAAATAACTCCTAACCTCACATAAAAGCCTAGGAATTAAATCAAGATAATAAAATTTTTAGCAACCCTTAGCTGGATGAATGAATGTATAATATCCTGAATGTCATATTCTTCCACTCTTGTTAAGAGGGGGCTTCCATCTTTGTCAGAGAATGAAGGCTTAACCTGTGAGAGCCTTTGATGGAAGAACACCCATTTCTCTCTTTATTTGGCCCATAATCAAGTTCTCATGCACTTAAGCATACAAAATCCCATAGCCTGTGTCAAAATAAAGAGTCCAAAAGAATTAAATAAATTTGATAAAATTTGCATTAGATTAAGTCATGATCTCATACCACTCATATTCTAGTCTCTTAGAGAGTTGAAGGACTTAGTCTCATTTCTAAATGAACAACAACCTAGTCATCTTGCAAAGCATAAGACTTGTCTACATGGATTTAAAGCATAGGAGGAGTTAGTTGGCTGCCACTCCAGGCGATAATAAGTCCAGCAGTCGGTGATTTATTCTCCCTTGTAGAGGTAAATCATATACCCATTTTTGCCTTAGATTTAGTTCAAGTTTTGGCCCTCACCAAAGCCTCCTAGATTTAGGATCTGAGGTTGTTATTTTTCTTTGCAGACTATAAGCATAAATCCCCACCTCTTAGGCATTTCCACAATCTTATGTTGTGGAATCATAAGCCCTAGCAATCTAATAAAATGTCAACTCAAATAATTAACTCTCTTCAATTTTAAAAATATAAAGCCCAATTATAGGGTAAATTAGAATGCTCACTAGGCTTCCAAATATCATGAGCATTCCCTACTTTCTCCATGTGGATTCCAAAAATAAGTCTTCTCTTTGATTTATCTCATTTGATTTTCTAAAATAGTCAATCCTTTGATTGTCTTAACCTTGAAATCTTTAGAGATCCTAATTGTCTACTTTAATCAAGAGTATTCTTAAGGAATTCTCATTCCTTAGGATATAATTAACTATGGGGGCTTGCCTCCATATGAAACTTAATGAACCCGGCTTAAAATAAACCCTACTTTACTTTTCCATGTAAAGTAGGGGAAAGATCTCTGGTATATTCGAAGACCCATCATGCCTTAGGAGTCCTTATTATATGATTGGGTCCATTATAGGGTGGTGACTTCTATCTTTTGAGATAGTACATCATTCCTTAATGTCATACCTAATCACTTCAATAAGTACCCCTAAGATCTGCGTGGTGTCCCATATCTCAAAAATAAACACCTCAGATTTTTCTAGCGACTCCGCTGGGGAAGGTTCCTCTTGCCATCTTTAGTAGACAATTATAGTCTCGAAGCATCGATAGTGGACTTATATTTTATATAGGCCCAAAACTATCATTTTTTTCATTAGCACTTAGCTTATTTCTTCCTTAAGCAAAGCTCACCAACATCCTTTAAGTTTTAAGACCTCACTCCGTGTAGGTCTTAAAATCCTTATCGGGTTTCCCCAATAGGTGAAAATTAGAATTAATCAAATAAAGGAGATGACCAAAATTAAGAACCTCTTCACCATCCTGATGGTGAGGCAAGGATTCATCCATGAACAGAAAATAAAACTCTTCTACAAAATAACATGTCTTTCCAAAAGCACTTTTTCAAAATCCACATAATAAAAGATCTTTACACAAAAAGGCACAAAATACATATAACCAAACCTCATTTAACAAATTCTATGATTGTTACATGGAGGTTCTTTTCAAAATCAAAATCAACCATTTTTAATGTCTTTTTCAAAAACACATTTTCTTTCGAAATTGCTATCCCCATCCCACATGCTCAAATTTGTTGGATGGAGATTCTATTTTTTCAAATTAAATTATAATATAAAATTGAAACTCCACTTAGCATACTTTACATGTGCTAGAGTTGAAGTTGTTCCCCTTTTTTAAAAAGCAATAAATCATACACACACAAAAGAGAAGTCAAGACATATTTGAACCCCCCACTTGACATACCCAAATTTGTCAAATGGGAGATCCCCTTCCCTTGGAGAGGTAGAGCAAATTGAATTCTATTTGCATTTGTCTAATAAAACTCCTTCTTGGTAAAGTCTTGGACTTCAAAACACATTGGGAGCTTATTTGACATGTCCAAGTATATCAAATGAGAACCCCCTTTTTGAAAATCATAAGAACAAATTGAACTCCATTTAATATACCTAAGTTTGTTAAATAAGTTATTTTTTTTTCAAAAATCATAAACACATTTGACTTTCACTTAATATACCAAATTTGTTAAGTGAGAGTTTCATTTTCAAAATCATAAACACATTTGACTTTCCCTTAACAAACTAAGTTTGTTAAGTGAGAGTTTCATTTTCAAAAATCATAAACACTTTTGACTTTCACTTAACATACCAAATTTGTTAAATGAGAATTTCATTTTCAAAAATCATAAACACATTTGACTTTCACTTAACATACCAAATTTATTATGTGAGAGTTACATTTTTAAAATCATAAACACACTTGACTTTCACTTAACATACCAAATTTGTTAAGTGAGAGTTTTATTTTTAAAAATCATAAACACATTTAACTTTCACTTAACATACCAAATTTGTTAAGTGAGAGTTTCATTTTCAAAATCATAAACACATTTGACTTTCACTTAACATACCAAATTTGTTAAGTGAGAGTTTCATTTTCAAAAATCATAAACACATTTGACTTTCACTTAACATACCAAATTTGTTAAGTGAGAGTTTCATTTTTAAAATCATAAACACATTTGACTTTCGCTTAACATACCAAATTTATTGAGTGAAAGTTTCATTTTCAAAATCATAAACACATTTGACTTTCACTTAACATACCAACTTTATTAAGTGAGGGTCTCTTTTCAACACTCATTTGATCCCTATTTTAACATATCAAATTAGTTAAATAAGGATCCAATTTTTCATGTCAAATCACACTTGAGCTTTCACTTAATATATCAAATTTGTTAAGTGAGTCTCATTCTCAAAGAAAAATAAACAAACATATCTCAATCACATTTGGGTCTTTCACTTAATATACCAAATTTGTTAAGTGGGAATCCCATCTTCAAAGAAAAGCAAACCTATCTCACAATCACATTTAACTTTCACTTAACATACTAAATTTGTTAAGTGAAAGTCTCATCATCAAGCATAAATTAAACACATATGACATCTACTTAACATACCAAATTTGTTAAGTAAGAAGCCCCATTTTCAAAAAATCACACAATCAAATCTTCACAAGCAAAAATATTTCAAACACTCAATCACAACCTCTTCTTAGCATACCCAAATTTGTTAAGTAGAGGTCTTTCGAACTATCAATATTTTCAAACAAGATGCACAAAACACAAATATCTCCAAGAAAATCTCTCCTCAAATTTTAGAACCCCACCCAACCTAACTAAATCGATTGAGTATGGGTTCTAAATCGAAATCAAATAGTAAAGACTCTCCTCAATATCCAAATCTCTCCAATGAACCCCACTTAACACATTTGAATCATCGAGTGTGGGTTCAAAACTCCAAACTTTTGTTACTTGCATGGAACAAATATTAAGGTAGAAATCTGATATAAGTTATATTTCCATAATATGGAATCTCAGTCACTAGTGTCTTTCAAGTTTTACACATGGCGACAACTACGTGTTTACATTTCCTTTCGATGGATCGCCTTAGAGGCCGACCTCCATGGCGACTTTGCCCACCTCATTCATTTTGGTCGAGATTTGAGGGGCAAGGATCACTATGAGGAACCACCCTCACCAGTGTGGTGTGGGTATAAAGTCATCAGGTTGAGATGTCGTCTGACTCAGAGTTTCCCTCACTAAAGAGGAAGGCTATGGCAGTTCCTGCAGTAGTTGTAGTTCCAGTGCCAGTGCACTCAATGGTTCCCCTTTTTTCCTCAGTATGGGCTAGCACCCACTTGTTGGCTCCTCCCAAGGGGAAGGCTACCCTATCTTCAGGGATAGTCTCCCCCACCTATGAGGTTGGGTCTAGTTCTCGTGTTACCCCTCCTAATAGGACTCAGTGCCGCAAGATCAAGCGGCATCATGACCACATAGCCAAGGAGCTAGAGGCAGTTTCCCAGTATGCATCAGAGGAGTTACCTAGGATAGTGTCTCCTCTTATCACAGAGAACAAGTTTCACCCCCTCTCTGGTTTCGATGGAGAGGAAGACATTAGGAGGATCTCAGTTTCACCTCTGCCTGCAATTCATTTTGAGGCTTCTATAAGTGACAGGAGAAGGTCTGGGTAGATTAGTCTATCGAGTTGGCTTAAGGGGATCAGTGGGGCTCAATTTCATTTACGTTCTGTCATCCCTCGCAGTGTGGGCAGACACATCAAATAGGAGAGGGTCGGGGGAGGCAGTATGTACATACTAGAATAGAGAGAGGCGTGGAGTGCATGAGAGTCATGACCTGACCACTTGGCCTCGATCATTTTCTATCCTTATAGCATTCTGGTCTCCCACCATAGAGAAGCTCCTATCGAGAGAAAATCGATGCTACCTCACACTCCACTCGCCCACCATCGCTTTATCCGACTCACGGCATCCCCATTCCAACCAAGATCGAAGCCCCATCAGGAAAGACCATCACCATTGGTGATTCCGGCCCAAATCCCTCCATCTACTCCACCTATTGAGGTGAGGTTGAGCTATTTGACCTCCCTCACCTATGAAGAAGAAGGAATGGCGACCAAGGTTGCAGGTAGTCTGCCGTCACACATTATAGCGACACTACGGTCTCTACGGCAGCATCGATGGCAGAAGGGGTAGAGGATATAGATTTAGTGTCCATGGTAGTAGATCCTCCCATAGTCAGTGTTGATGGGCGTGTGTCGATATACATGATGAGCATAGTCCTTCTAGAATAAGCGGTAAGCAATGCTCGATGTATTTCCATCAGTGAGCATAGCCCTCTGGTCAACAGTGGGTGTTTGTCCCTACACGATTAGACTGCTCTTTAGATGAGATCGTCGCTCAGTACTTCACTGAGAAGAGGGAACTCTTTAGGGGTGATTGCTCTGATGAAGAGGATGTTAGGGTCAATTTTGATCCAAATGAGGATGATCTCTTGGAGGACTCAGCGGAAGTCCATATGGTCGACACTAGCGGTTCCCTCCTTAGGGATCAGCATAGCTAGGAGGGTGTTGTAGTTGAGGAAGAAGACACAAATCATTCAACCCAACACCTTCATCAATAATTGAGGCAGAGAGATGAGCATATCAATAAGATGAAGAAAAGAGTTGAAGACTTATTAGCAGTAGTCCTCACACTTCAAGGCTAAGCTCCATCAGTACAGCCTACTCCCTTAGAGGCCGACCACCCTAGGTTGTTGCATGTTCTAGATCAGCCCAAGAGTACATCTCATGGACGGGATAGTGTATAGGAAGGTCATGATAATACCTCCATGCCTGAATAAGATATAAAGCATATGGTGGAACAACAAGTGAAGGGAGCATTAGTGCAAGCCCGAGATGGCTTATCTATTCCAAATGGTAGACCCTACCTAGAGGAATTCGATGTAGTCTAATATCCCAAGGGTTTTGTGCCACCATCCTTCAAGATCTTTGATGGCAGTGAAAACCCTCGGCAGTATATAGCACACTTTAGAGATGGTTGTTGTAATGCCGGAGGTAGTGATGCACTTCTCTTCTAACTCTTCATTAGCAATCTATCAGGGATTACATTTGATTGGTATGCTAAACTACCCAATGGTTCAGTGAATACTTTTTCTAAGTTGGAGCACCTCTTCATGAAGAGGTTTGTTGGAGCCCATCAAAGGGTAATTATGGGTGACCTCGTTGTGGCACAACAAAATCTCATTGAGTCTCTTATTGATTATATTCTCAGGTGGTGAAACCTGGGTATGAAATGCAAACCACAGCTGTCCGAACAACATGTTATATAATTCTTCTCAAGAATATTCATAGCCCGGTTGCTTTCATGCTCAAGAGATTTACAATCAAAATCTTTGAGAAATTAATCAACAAGGCAGTTAGCCTACAAGGGGAAGCCAAATAGTTACCTTTTCAAGACCAATCGTTCAAGCCCAAGCCGCAGAAAGTATTCAAGAAGAAGTCAGGGGTAGTAGTGTCAGTAGAAAGGGAAGTAGCCAACCAGAGCTCAATATAAGAGACTTTGTGCACAACAACCTCCATTGCCACCTCTTCCTCTCTAACACCACATACCACAACATCACAGCCTCCTCCATAATATACTCGGTACTCCACTATAAGGTAGCTATTACTCACCTACTCTTGTCGATAGATTGAATAAGTCATATTCATTCAAGAGGGAGGTAGATAGGAAGATCTTTAAGAATCTCTTAAAGCGACTTTTACTGAGCCCAAGAGGCCAGAAGATGTGGGCAAGAGTAATGATCCTAACTATTGCCCCTACCACAGCATGGTTAGTCATGTCTTAGAGGATTGTGTCACCTTTAAGGACTGGCTTGAGCGCAGCTACAAGTTAGGAGCTATTGTTATCCCTAAGGAATACTTGTTAGAATAACCCTTCAATTCTATCAGAGTAATTCTTTGGGATACTTGCGATCCTCTTAAGACAAAAGAAGGTTGGGATATTGCCTTATCTCGAACCTCTAAAAAAGTGGTCTCTAAGATCAAGAAGCTTTCTTTATAGATGTCTGAAGCAAATCAAACCTCCAACACCAAAGAAGGTTTGCAAGTTTCTAAAGACAACTTGAAGAAGGTGTCAGCCCAGCAGCAGCCTACCTTACTTGCTTGGGATATCATAGCGCCACCATCAGTCGGCCTCCATCCATCGTTCACTACCTTCCTTCACTAACTTGTATTGAGACAAGAACTATGCCCCTTTCCAACTTTATTAGATTTCTTTCATGTACCTCCATCTAAAAAGAATCAATGAAGAAAGCTTTCACTTACATCTTGTCCACTTCTGATACTCTAGATTTTATTCCTCTCAAAACTCTCCAAGTCTACAAAATAATAATGATAACTCTAGTTCTGATCATTCTTCTTCTGATTTAGAAATGGATTTCCCATTTTTAAATCACATGGGTTCACCTCTTGAGATTGATTTGGAGTCATCCGACTTTGATGATTCTATAGGAGAAGTGGTAGGTACACTTGATGAGAAGGTAGAACTTCCTACAAATTCATCATTCTAGGAGGTCACTAACGTTAACCTTCACAGTGGAAAAGTTTTACCTCTAAGGTGGCACCTCAGGATAAGGGTAAAAAATCATTGGTTCTAAAGAGCGGATAAGCTCCACGGGATGCTCCACCCATGGATATGCTTATGGAGGATCAAGCCAAGGTTGACTACAATGTCCTAGCACATCTTAAAAAAAATTAAGTTAAGCATATATGGCTTATCTTATCCAAAGAGATGAGGAATCTCTAATCAAGGCTCTTCTTGATCCAGATATGCTTAGCCCAACTATTCTTGAGGAGGAGACTCATGATTGAGGACACTCTATGAGTTACATTGATGAAGACTTGCATCTAGGCAGAAGCATAATCTCTTTACATTACGGTGGATATTGGAAGATATGATATTCGAGTTTTTTGTTGACGGGGGCATTAATGAATCTAAAAACTCTCACTTAAGGATTGACATCTTTAAACTTTCAGAAGAGAGGATGATGTTGAGAGGATTCAATGAACAAGGCGAGAGGGCTTAAGGCTCTATAGTGTTGCCATTAGAAGTAGATGATTGGAAGGCTCAGTTTCATATTATAGACTTCTCATACAATGCTTTTGCTTAAGGACTATGGATACATGAGAACAACATGATTCCATCCTCTACACCGGTACATGAAGTTCATGAGGGGTGGGATTGAATCTGCGTCGAGATCTTAATCCATTCATTCATGATTGATTAAGGAATGAGGATGTATACTATCTCCCTCAAAATCAACAAGTATATTCTCGTGAACTTGGAGAAAGTTCAAAAATAAAAGAAAAAGAAAAGGAAAAAGGGAAAGAAAAAGAATAAGAATAAGAAAAAGAAAAAGAAAAGAAAAAGGAAATGATAAAGAAAAAATAAAAGTGAGAAATAAACTTGGAGGACAAAGTAAAGCCTGACATTAGATTCCACCCACAGTTCGTTGCTCCATTCGAACATATGGGTAGGATGACTCGATCTCCACTAGGAAGAGGAAGAGGCAGATCCAAAGACATGCCTAGGGATGGAAGACCTCCTTATTGGCCATCTAATAGAAGTTATGTCTCTGCTACCAACACTACACCTATTATCTATATAGACTAAAAATCTAGTTTAGAGGATGAGTCATATATGATTAGTATGCTAGCTAGCACTTCCAAACAATAGATCCCCATGCAAGTGATAGTTGAGCAGACGATGAAGCGGGCTCTAAGCAAAGCATAAGTGTATCCAAGTCTATATGTGAAACGTTAGGCATCATTTGGGAACTTTAGCTCTAACCCACTTTTTCATAAAATATTGAGGGTTTAGTAGTTAAGGAAGCCCCTAAATATTCCACAAATGTAAAGGTGAAGTTCTTTCTTGGAGCATCATCCTCAAGTCAAGAAGCTAATGTAGAACTTGAGGTTGATTCATACAAAGATTTAATAGAATTATCTTTTGATTGGTACTCACCTTGTGTTCTTAATTTAGCAAAGAAAGGATTGATTCTACATGCTTGGTCTAAACACAGGTCGGATTACTTTGAAAGGTTATGGGATAATAAATGCAGACATTCACAATCAAGACCGAGACTAGGATTTGGTATAGTGGGTCCAGTTGATGATGACGATTATTTCTTAATCATCACCAACCATTTGGAATCTGATAGGTTCTTTTCAAATCATTCTAACTCATATGAGGAGGTGTGCATAGAAATTTCAGATGATCCAAATAATTTTGAAGTCAAGGATGCATGCAGAGTTTGAAGAGGAGATCGATCAACTATCAATAACTCAAAGAAATCAACCTAGGAATTGAAGAAGATCCCAATATACATTAGTTCTCTATTGAATGAAAAAGAAGCCAATGATTTAGTGAAGCTATTAACTGAGTTTAAGGATTACTTTGCATGGAGTTATGAAGAGATACCCGGTCTATCTCTTAACATAGCAATCTATAAATTAGCAATATAACATAATGTTAACCCTATCAAGTAGGCTCCTAGACGTATGCGATTAGACATTAAACAGCAAGTCACTTATGATATCAAGGAACTGATCAATGCTGGCTTTATTAGGGAAGAAAAATATACTTAGTTGGCGGTGTCATCTCGTTAAGAAAAGAATGGCCAAATTCACATATGCATTGATTTTAGGGATCTAAATAAGGCATGTCCTAAAAAGAATTTCTACTTCTTATACGATTAATGGTGGACATCGCCTCATCTCATGCGTATTCTTCTTTATGGATGGGGTCAACTAAATTAAGATGGCCCTAGAGGATGAAAAAAACTACCTTTGAACCCGATCAAAATTTATTATTATAAGGTCATGCCATTATTAAAATGTCGATGCCACATACCATGACTCGAATCTCCAATGAACTCATTCATTATCAAGTTGAATCATTCGATGATCTCATTGTCAAAAGCAAAGAAAGAAGATCTCTTGGACTTGAGAGTAGTTTTTGAATGGTTAAGACAATACAACCTCAAAATGAACCCCCTAAAGTGTGTATTCAGAGTAGCTTCAGGAAAATTCCTTAGGTTTGTTGTTTGACACCTTGGAATAGAAATCAATCCAGAGAAGATCAAAGCAATCTTAGAAATGCCACCCCCTAAAAGCTAACACTTCGGTCATTCCAGGTGATCTAAGATACTTCATTTCCAACTTATCAAGAAGATGCTAACTATTCTCAGCACTTATCAAAAAGGATGCCAAGTTTAAATGGGATGATAAGTGCCAGCATGCTTTCAAAGACATCAAGCAATATTTGATGGCCAATCCTAATCCTATCCAAGGCTCATATTATATCTGTTGCATTAGTTGACTCCTTGGCTTTGTTGGCTCAAACCAATAATGAAGGGAAGGAGAACACTCTCTATTATCTTAGTCATCATCTAATTCTTTGTAAACTATTTGCCTATTGAAAATCTTTTAGCTTTAATCTTTGCAAAATACGACTACATACTTTCTCATAAGGTGAACTTCATCTCTAGAGTCAATCCACTACAATATCTCATGACTGACCCGACCTTATCTTGGCGGTTGGTGTTATGATTTTGTCTCGGTTTGACATAACATTTGTACCTCCATGAAATAAAGGATAATCACTTGTGAATTTCTTAGCGGCATACACTCCTTTAACTCTTTGCTTAACAATGATCTCCTCGATGAACAAATCATGAACTTAGGGGTACTAGTGCGCGGAAGATATACTTTGATGGTGCTTCCTCTTAAAGAGGAGAAGAACCATAATTTACTATCCTGAGAAGGCGGGGTAGTAGTTCTTGAACTCGGACCATGATGTGATAAGATTCTCATCATCAATCCAATCCATGCACCATGAAGCTAAATGTGAGGCTCACTTGAGTTTAGAGTTATTACATTATGCATTACAAAGGATCAACATCTTGAGATTCTCAGTTAGTCATCAACCAAATCGGGTCTACAAAGTTCTAAAACCTATTACTCATCATTACCAAGTTATTGGCCCAAATCCTAGAGGTTACCATTTACAAGATTCCTCAAGGAGAGAATGCAGTGGCGATTATTAGCTAAGCTTGCCAAAGAGTTGGCATGTCCAGAAGATGAGTCCATTCCAATAAGGGTCCAAAATAGACAAGGCTTATCCCTTATTGATGCTGAACTCATCGAGAGATTCTCTCTTGAAGGGGAGGTTGCCATTTCCAAAAAGGATGAGGAGTTCAATTAGAGGTAACCATTCATAGATTATTTTAATATAGGCAAACTACCTCAAGAGAAATCATTAGCACACCAGGTGAAGTAGAGAGCCCTTTCCTATACTCTTATAGGTGGCACCTTATACCAAAAGTCCTTTGATCATATGTGCTTACATTATTTGGATAAACACCTTAGGATCATGGGTACACTCTAGTTTATGCGAGCACACCAATCCAGTCAGAAGATGAAAGCCAAGATCAAGAGACTAGGATACTCGCCTTCAATGATCGGGCTACATGGCGTAGCTAGGAGATGCCACCAATGGCGTGTGGTCACATTACCCACCCAACGCTCTACATCCTGTTAGCCCATGGCCATTTGAGTGTTGGGGCAATGACATTGTCGATCCTCCTTCTTCCAAAGGTCATTGATTCATTCTAGCTACTACTAACTACTTTTCCAAGTGGGCGAAGGCAATCCCACTTAGAGAGGTCACAACTCAGCATGTGCTCCAAATTTTCAGAACCATATCGTATATAGGTTAGTGCCTCGATGAATTATATAATGCATTCAAGAGCACTAAAATCAACACTTTCGATACACATAGATTAGAGATATTCTACCATCTACTACCCAAGGGCAAATGGGTTTGCAGAAGCCTTCAACAAAACTCTCATTCAAATACAGAAGAAGACACTAGATGACAACAAACGATGATGGCATGAATAGTTGGTTGAAGCCTTATGGGCTTACCTCTGAGAACTCCAACTCAATCTACCCCTTTCTCCTTAGTGTATGGGTCCAAAGTCGTTCTACCATTAGAAGTCCAACTCCCATCACTAAGAATAACCGTGGGTAGTAAAATCCGCGATGGAGCGAGCGCCAGTTTGGTTGGAAGAGCTCGAAGGTTTAGAGGAGAGATGCTACTGGGGCATGCAGAACCTCAGTTATACAAGATAAGTTCAAGCTCAGTTTAACAAGTTGGAGCTTTTAAGTAGGGAGCTTGTTTTAGTTCTAAGAGACTAATTATTGAAGATAGATATGAGGCAAGTTTAAACCCACTTGGGAAGGCCCTATGCCATATAGAAGGAAGGAGGTCTAATTAACTCATAAATTATAAAGGGAGAGCTTCCAATCAATGAGTTCTACTTAAAGAAATACTATCCATAAATCTTGTTTAAAAATAATTATCAATAAAACTTCTTTTCATCTCAAATTTTATTTCTTATGTGTTAGAAATATCTTGTATCCACCGATATATTTATGGTAGGTATAAGAGAACCCGAGGCTTCCTATCCCTCACAACATAAACACAAATTACAAAATGATCATCCGTTATTAGGATAGGTGTAAGAGAACCCAAAAGACATTCATATTTCAACTAGTACAACTAAGTTAGGTGTAAGAGAACTTCGAGCAACATCCTTTCTTGGTGGAGTCATAATTGCCCCTCATTCTTTCATTCTTCGTGTTTAAGATAGGTGTAAGAGATCCCAAGCGACATCTTATTCCCTCTTTCATAACACAAATAAATATATATATTTTGTCTCGCTTTGATGTGATGTGGAGCAAGCCCCTCACTCATTGCTTCTTTCCGTCAGTCTACATCTACCTATGGTATATTTACCCAGGTCACTTATTGGAGGATGTGAATGCGTGCTTTCTTCTAACTTGACCATTGCAAACCAACGAGCATCTTGTTAGTGAGATTTCCTTGCGACGGTGAGCTACCTCATGTTGACTTTGCTTAAAGAGATATGAGTCCACTGTGCTTTCTTCTTGAACTAGCCATCATGCACTAATTAGGTTGAGTATATTTGAGGTTTAGGTAAGTCCCCGAGCTCCTTTCCTCTTGACTACTTTAAGCATGGGGTCTAGTCCTTACACAAGACTCCTCGCTTAGTCGCCCAGGTCGGATGGCCCCATCGAGTCAAATATATCGGTGATCAATTTCATTTTAGAGATGTAAGCCTACATGAGTCTGGCCCGGTGTCATTAAGCGGCACAATTGGTTGGTTATCACCATCCTGATGGCGACCCACTCGGTAGATACACCACTCTTGGTAGATGTGTGTCCCCGAGCTTTCTTCTTGAGTTGGACACCGAATACCTATTAGATATGTGACTAGCCATGTCATCTTCTCCAGGGTGTTGGATTAAGCCTTTAGCCCCATCCACTTGTGGCACTCTATTTGGATCACATCCTTAGCGACCCATTTAGGCCCCGGATATCTTTAGTGACCCCATTTTTGGTCGATATGAGCCTGGTGGCATTAAATAGTCACCCTAGGTTGGGATTGATCTTGGGTGGAGATCCTTTTGGAAGATGTAAGTACATTTTCTTCCTAGTATAGTCATTGCACCGAAAGGCAACCCTTGGGATAGTCTTACTTTGGCTAGTAGACTAACCCTTTGAATTTGTAAATAGATAGGTCAAGGCCAAAATAGCCCCTTCTGGGTCCATCACACGAGTCCAATATAACACCAAATTAAATTAAATCAAACCAAATCACATTAATCATTAGACTACACTTGAGTTGAGGTAAGACCCGGACATTCACTCAAATAGTCACCCTAGGTGGGATTGATTTATTGCCATTGATCACCCAATAAATGATCCCTACTTTGGGAGATGTAAGTCTGTATGCTTTCTAGTACAACCATTGCACTAAAGGAAACCCCCTTAGGATAGTCCTACCTATGGTGGTAGACTACCCTTTGGATTTGTAAATGATAGGTGACATAGCCCCTTCTTAGTGGGTTCATGCATACTTGGCAGGTCCACAATATAACACACCAAATTAAATTAAATTAATTCAAATTAAATCAATATTAAATTAATCATCACTCTTGAGTTGAGGTAAGATCCCAGTGGCTCACTGAGTCATCTTAGGTAGGGTTCGATGTGTTGTCCATCCAACAGATCACCCCAATGGCTTTTCCCTCATTTGGAAGATGTAATTTTGCTATGCCTTCTTCATAGTACAATCATTGCACAGAAGGTAACCCTTGGATAGTTCTACTTATGGTGGGTAGACTACCCCTTTGGACTTATAAATCTAAGGCAGGCCAGCCCACAGAGCTCCTTCTTAGTGTAGTCCATGCGGCCCATAACAAAATAAATTCAAAACTAACCTCCCGGTGGAGTCAAATTAAACATATCAACAAACCAAATTTCTCGGTGAGGCTCAAATCAAATTGGCCTCCCTAGTAGCTTAGATCTAAATCAAATAAATTTGACGAGTGTACATCCCATGATACCCTCAATCTAGAACCCTTCTCCCGGTGGAGCCATAACAAATTAAACCAACCTCCCTAGTGGAGTCTAATCAAACAAATCAAAGAAATCTAATCAAAATCTTATCCCCAGTGGATAGCTTGAACCTATTTCCATAGAGGAAGGTTCATGTACTCAATCCCATCAGTTCTTTCTTCCTCACTTATGCCCTTAGCATAAAGGCTGCATCACTAAGATGATTCTATCTACCTTTTTAGGTATAGATCACTTCCATTATTTGTTACAATCTTCGGATGTTATTGATCATTTGGTCCAAATCATGCGGTGTGCCTTGTCGGTTCACCTATTGGGGTCCTTGTTGACCTCATTTTGGAGTGAGCTCTTAACCTTCTTAGACTTAGGACACTTCTAGACACTAAGAACTCCTTAGTCATAAGACACTTCTAGTGATTAGGTGAACACTTAACCTAGTCTAGAGACTTAGAAGTATTAATCATAAGATTAGCTATGCCTTGGGCTTAAGGAAATTACCTATCATATAGTCTAAACCCAATCTAGATACACTTTCTCAAATCAAACCTAGATTTAAATCTCAAACCAAACCTCAAATTTAAATTCAAATTCTAAATCTAATTTCAAATTTTTACTACAAATGATTGAAACTCAAAATCAAATTCAAATCCAGACCCTTCTTAAGCCATATGAACTATATAATAAACTTAGCCAAAATTCCTTTAGATCAAATCAAACTCAATTGATTTCTTTATAAATCAATTATTCTTTCATTTATATTCATAAATATAAATGAAATCCAAATTCAAATGACCAAAACTATATTGAAAATCAAATCCAAACTCAATCTAAGCCCTTTAAGCTAATTCTTTGGACTTAGCCAAGTTATATCCAAATCAAGTCAAAACTAATGGATTTTCTCTAATCAATCATTCATTTGATCATTTATCCAAATATAAATAAAACCTACAATCATCAAACCAAATTCAAGTCAACTTCAAGCCTAACTTAGCTCTTTTGACTTAAAACTTTCAATTGAGCCAAAACCTATTAGACTCCAAATTAATTGCCTTTGAATTTATATTTCAATCTAGGGCTCATATTTAAGTTCAACTAAACTTGAATAAAACCAAAACCAAATCAATTGACCTACTTAGGTCCACTTGACCCAAAGTGATCTAAAGGACCCATTTGAGCCAACTTCCAATCCAACCCAAATTGGATTGAACCAAGCTCACCAAAACTTTCCATCATAATTGTTGATCACCCAAGGATGATCAATTGCAATCAATTGGGCCAAACCAATTGGTCATTTGATCCAAGTTGACCCAAATTGGCCTAAAGGACCAAATTAGGTCAAATTATGATCTAACCCAAATTGATTGCAAAATGACCCAAATTCCAAATTGATTGTTGAACGCCATAATTAAACCCAATTTGATCAATTGAGCCTAATTGAGCCATTAAGCCCAAATAAGCCTAAAGGGTTAATTTGTCCTAAATTTGAATTAAATCTAAATTAATTCAAACCAAAGATCACATTCATCTTCAATTAGCCAATTGAACATGAATCAACTCATGACCCAAGCTAGTTTGGCCAATTTTGGTCAAATTGGTCAATTTGACCCAATATGACCCATATGACCCAAATTAGGCCAAATGTCTTGAAACCAAGCTAAGACCCATTGGGGGCTGATCAAACCCAACCCAAACCCATTTGAGATCAGTCCAAAATCAATCCAACCTAATTAAACCCCTCATGGATCCTCATCCACATGATTCCACCCAACCTCATTTAATTCTCCCCTCATCACATGCACTTAACTCCTTCCCAACATTTACATTGAATTGAACTGATCATATGGCAGCAAGAGAGGACTTTAGAGCAAAAATCCAAAGTCCTCAATCATCCATCCAACCACCCCAATGACAATCAACTTGGAGCTAAAAAATTCAAAAAAAAAAAGAATGGATTTTTATTATAAAAGGAGGGGAAATGAGGCTTTAAATCTCTTCCTCACTATTCAACCCCAAAGCTCCCAAAGAAAAAAGGAACCCATCCCCACCTCTTAGAGTAATTTTTGAGCTCAAAATATAAATAGTTACTTTTAGGTGAGGCAGACATCGAGAAGGCACGATTCAAGGAGGCAAGGGTTAATAATCATTCTAAAGCCTACTCACATACCTAGAGTTTGCTGGATCTTAGCCACCATCCCGGTAAATTTACCAAACTTTAGCCGCCTTAGGATTTCGCATTTTGTATTAATTTTCTCACGATTTTAAGAATTTCTCCTAGATAATCCCTCATTTTTACTTTAAATCATCCCAATTAAAAAATAAAATTTTTTTGTGAAGCGACATAAAAGCAGTACATTTAGACAAGTTTTCACATAGAAAATCCTATTTTTCCCTTTAAAAGTTGTTTTCGTACCGTCCGGCTGAAACCGTTCGATCCCTCGGTTCACGGTTGGGCCGCGCTGGATGGCGCAATCCGGGCCTTCCGATCGCCTAATACTATCTGGATAGTCCGATCAGCGGTTATGACGGACAACGGCTTCGGATTGTCGATCGGTCTGGATGATCTGATCGACCATCGATTGGGGTCGAGAACAACCGTCACTTTCCGTAGGTTGACGGTCTTCCTCAGCGATGTGCTTAGCATATTTTTTATTTAAAAAATTAATTTAAATCACCTAAAACTTTAAAATTTATAGAAAATAAAATACCTAACCAAAAATTGCAAACAAGAGCTCGTTGGATTTTTCTTTCCAAGTGCAATCCAACAAACCTAAAATCCCAAAATTTCACCGAGTTTTATGAGCTTAATTTGAGTTTTTGTGAAATTCAAATTTCATTAGTTAAACCAAAAATATATGTTAGATTAAGTTTAAAGTTTTAGAGATTGAAACTAAAGTTAAAACACACTACCAAAAAAATTTTCAAGTGAAAAGAACTTATGGATTGGGAGAAATTAAATTATGAAGCTCATATTGTCCATTTTATAAAGTAAATCAAATAAAAAGCAGAAATTTACAAAATCTTCAAAATAAATCACTTCAATTGACATCTAGAACTCTTAAGAAAATAATGTGATCTTCTGAATTTTAATGAACCCCAAACAAACACTTAAGAGTAGAGTTTAATCAATTAAGGAGTTAATTAGAACATAATCTAAAAAATAATTTAAATATCAAATCAAAATAAAAAATGAAATAGCACTTAAGCAATCATTAATCAAACCTCAAATCAGAAAAATATCATCCTTAGAGGAAATTAAATTAAATATGATTAAACTTATTTAAGTTAATTAAATGATTAAATATTAAATCAAACTTAAAATTAGACAAATCAAGGAACCTTTAACATAGGTCAAACTAGTATAACTAAACCTACACTAAGCATAGAATTTTAATCATATGAAACTCCTTAATGAGTATAAATAAACTGAAACTAATTAATCATTAAATAAACTAAAAAAAATCAAATTGATTAATAAACCAATTCAACATAATCATTTAATACTAATCGAATTAAACCAAATAAAGTTAAAGTGAACTTAATTAACATATGATTAAATCACATCTATTTGGAATAAGATAATTAATTAACCATTAAATATTTCAACCTAATAACTAAATCAAACTTGTTAATGAAATCAAACAAACATAATAAATGAATCAAATCAAATAAAACTCTAATCATAAATAATTAAACTTAATTGAAATGAAATAAACAATTAATTCACTTAGTAATAATGATGGTAATAACAATAATCATTTAATCAAATCAAACTTAAGTAAAACACTTAACCAAATCAAATCACTCACATGTGGGAAATTAAGTCATTAATCTCTAATTAAACAAACCCTTAACTAATCTAATGATTTAAAAATTTAATTACCCTTAATCAAATTTAGTTAATCAACATCTAATTAATGCAAACTTAATGAATTAATCCATCATCTTAATTAATAAAATTAATTTAAATAAGTTACATTAAAGCTAACTCTAAAATTAAGCTTAAATCAAACTCTAATTAAATTTAATAATTAACACCCTCAAGTAACTTAATTAAGTTAATCAAATTAATCATAAACTAAGCTTAATCAAACATAATCAAAATGCAACTAAATACTAATCAAACCTAAATCATTAAGTCATTAATTACATCATTAAGAATTAAATAAATCTTTATTTAATTTAATAATTAACTTAAACACACTCCTTAATTAAACTAATTACCCTTAAGATAATCCAATTGAATAAACACCTAATTAATGAAAACTTAATAAATTAATCAACAATCTTAATAAACCAAATTAACTTTATAAATTAGATTAAAATTAATTCAAATCAAACTTAATCTACTAATTAATTGGATCACATATGTTAAACAAACTAATTAAGTTAATCAAATTAATCATATTAAACTTAAACTTAATCAAACATAAATGCAATTAAATACTAATCAAAATCCAAATTAAACCTAAATTATTAAGTCATTAATTACATCATTAACCTAAACAAATATGAAATCAAATTAAAAATTAAATAAATCTTTATAATTAATATAAATACACTTCTTAATTAAACTAATCACATAATCACATTGAACCTAAGCAAACCCATAGACTAATAAAGCTAATCAAATCAAATTAAGAAAAACTCTCATCAATTTAATAGGTAATCAAATCAAATATCATTCAACCTACTTAAATAAGATAAACTAATTAACTATCAAGTGTATGAAATCAAAATCCAAACCAAACTTTGATAAACATGACAAATGGATGAGATTAAAAGATAAAATCCTAATTACAATCAACTCAATTAAAATTAAAATAAAATCTCAATTAATCTAATTTGATCAAACTACAAATGAATGAACCATAATCACAAATCAAATAAACATAAAATCAAGTCACATAACCATAATCAAAGAAAAGAATTAAATATTAATTTAAAAGGATATTGAATTATCAAGATTTAATTAAACCTAAACATCTAAACTGAAATTAATCAATCAAAAACACATAAATTTAAACAAACTTAAACTTCATTAGAGATCAAGGATATTGAATTATCAAGATTTAATTAAACCAAAATATCTAATATGAAATTCAATCAAAACACATGAATTTAAATAAACTTAAACTTCATTAAAGATCAAGGATATTAAATTATCAAGATTTAATTAAACCAAAATATCTCTAAAATTAATCAATCAAAACACATTAATTTAAACAAACTTAAACTTTATTAGATATCAAAGATATTGGATTATCAAGATGTAATTAAATCAAAACATTAAAATCAAAATCAATCAATGAAATACTTAAACCAACATAAATTCTAAGCTCTAAATCAAATCACACAAATTCAAATGGGCTAATCAAGATACTTAAGGACCTTAGTTAGATTCTTTAGGAATTAGGATGTAGAATAGGGTGAGTTCCATCTACAAATAGAATTTATTTAACTCTTCATTCTTGAAAATCTAAACATCATTTTAACCAAATTAAAGTAAAAAAAATGAAAAATAAAGTATTAAATCATTTAAATTGAAATCACCCAAAGGTAAAATTTAAACAAATTCAAACTCTAAATTGAAACTTAAACTAAAGAAGCCCAGTAAAGTCTTATCACACGAGCCTTAAGCACACACATTAGAATACTAAGTCACCACTTCTAGTGCTAAGTTAGGGCGTTATATATATGATATTATATTTTGTTTTGTAATGTAATATTTTAGACTGGATGTTAGGGTGTATATTTGATAGACTAGATGTTAGGCCGTTATTAACATGTTTTACAGGGGTTGTGCTTAAGGGGCCGCTATAATAAAAATATAAATGTGTTTGTTGTGCAGGTTGCTTAGCCCCTGAGCATAACTCACGTTAGGACAAGTGGGCTTGGTTACCCATGTGTGGGGTGTTAAGTCCAAATTATTCATATAACTGCTTGGGTTGTATGGTGTGTTTAGTTAACATTTATTTTGCAGTGTAGCTAGATTTACTTTTTTTTTATTTTGATGTAATTTTGTATTAGGAATTAGGATTAGTGTTATGGGGATTAGGTTGAGCGGGAGAAGGCTTACAGGTGCCTGTGATGTCTTTGGAGCAAATCAAATCAAAAGAAAGAGAAGGAAGAAATAAAAAAAAGACTCCCATAGCATGCATTATTTTTTTGTAATCCAGTTGTATAAGGGTAGAGCTCGACTACCCATCTTTTTTTCTCTTTTCAGGGTGTACGGTGGAACCCGACCGCACTGGTCTTTTATTATTTTACGGTAGTCTATAAAATTATTTGATGTTGTGTTTAGATTGCGCATTAAAATAGCATACTTTTCATAGTTTCTTTATGATTGATGCTTGAATGTGTGGCCTAGATGTGGTAGGCTCTTAGGATAAAAATTAATTTTTCTACCACAATTAACAACTCAAAACTAAAATTTGGAAACAACTCATAACCTCACATAAAAACTATGAATTAAATCAAGATAATAAAATTTTTCACAACCCCTTGGATGGATGAATGAATGTATAATATCATGCATGTCATACTCTTCCACTCTTGTTAAGAGGGACTTCCATCTTTGCAGAATGAAGGTTTAACTGAGAGCCTTTGATGGAAGAATACCCATTTCTCTCTTTGTTTGGCCCATAATCAAGTTCTCATGCATTTAGGCATACAAAATCTCAAAGCGTCAAAATAAAGAGTCCAAAAGAATCAAATAAATTTGATAAAATTTGCATTAGATTAAGTCATGATTTCATACCACTCATGTTCTAGTCTATTAGGTGAGTTCAAGGACTTAGTCTCCTTTCTAAATGAACAACAAAGCCATCTTGCAAAGCATAAGACTTGCCTACTTGGATTTAAAGTGCAATAGGAGTTAGGCGTTGCCACTCCATCGCAGTAATAATTAAAGTCACATGATTTATTCTCTCTTGTGGAGGTAAACCATAGACCTATTTTTGCCTTAGATTTTGATCGAGTTTTTGCCCTCGCCAAAGCCCCCTAGATTTAGGATCCAAGATTGTTGTTACCCTTTGTGGGCTGCAAGCATAAATTCTCATATTTTAGGTATTTTCACAATCTTATGTTGTGAAATCATAAGCCCTAGCAATCTAATAAAATGTCAACTCAAATAATTAACTCTCTTCAATTTCAAAAATATAAAGGTCAATTATAGAGATGATGCTCACTAGACTTCTTAATATCATGAGCATTCTCTACTTTCTCCCTTTGGATTCCAAAAATAAGTCTTCTCCTTGATCTATCCCATTTGATTTTCTAAAATAGTCAATCCTTTGATAGTCTTAACCTTGAAATCTTTGGAGATCCTAATTGTCTACTTTAATCAAGAGTATTCTTAAGGAATTTTATTTCTTAGGATGTAATTAACTATGGGGCTTACCTCCATAGGTAACTTAATGAGCGCTTAAAATAAACCCTACTTTACTTTTCATGTAGGGAAAGATCTGGTACATTTGAAGACCCATCATGCCTTATGTGTCCTTATTAGGTGATTAGGTCCATCATAGGGTGTTGACTTCTATCTTTTGAGATAGTACATAATTTCTTAATGTCGTGCCCGTTCACTTCAATAAGTACCCCCTAAGATCTGCGTGGTGTCCCACATCTCAAAAATAAACACTACAGTCATATAGCGGTAATTTTGGTTTTTTTATTATAAGACCCAGATTTAAGAATCTTGAGTAAAATAATACATTGGTAGAGCTACTATTGTCAACTAAAATTCTTTTAACAACATAGCAAGGATCTCCAATCCCTACGTTAATAACTAAGGGATCTTGATGTGGAATTTGTATCCCTTCGAAGTCAAAATCATCAAATACGATAGACTAAACAATTCATGACTTCTTCATCTTAGGCTCTTCGAGTGTAGTGAGTAGAACTTGAAAAGAAAATTATGGTCAATAGTTTCAATTTCTCATTATTTATTAATTTTCTTGTGGTTGTCTTGGTTGGGGTTGGTTTTGCCCTGATAAGATTATTATTATTTCTTTGTTGATTGAATAAAAACTGTAGGTAGCCCTGCTATAATAACCTTTCAATTTCTTTCTTTAGATGTCTACAAGCCTCAATGGTATGTCTGTATCCTCGATGAAAATAATAATATTGATCTGGATTTTCGGTATTCGGTCTTAGGGGATTAGGCCATTTGATATTATTTTCATTATGAATAGCCATTAAAATGTTTGTGCGAGAGGCATTTAAGGGTGTATATTGTGAGCGAGGCTCACGTGATGATTGGGAAGGTTTTGGGGATAGGTTATGAAACTTTTGGCGATCATGCTTTTTTGGTTGAGATGCGTGAAGGCTGTCATTTGCATCTCCTTTATGCTTCTTAGAAGAGTGTTCGAATTACATCTTATGGGCATTGATGGCCTCATCTGCCATGATCTGTGTCTCTTCTCTCCGTATGAAGTCTCCATATGAAGGAACTATTTCTCTCATTAATGACGAGTAGAACGGTCTAGGCCTTAGGACTCCCAAAAAAATACCTCGTAATAATTCAGGGTCTACTCATAGAATTTGTCGAACTTCACCCGAGAATCTTTGAAAATACTCTTTTAGTGTTTCTCATTTATTCTAGTGAATTCCAGAAAGGTGAGATGGGTTCTTAATGGTTCGTCGATTTGACATGAATTGTTTGGCAAAGAGTTTAGCCAAATGAGAGAAGTTGGGAATGTTCCCCTAAGAAAGAAATAGAATCAATGCGAGCTTGTCCTTTGAGAGTAATTGAAAAAACTTAGAAGAGTAAAGCATTGGAGGTTTATTGAATGTGCATAATAGTTACAGTGATCGGTATGCTCATAAGGATCAGTCACTTCATAAAGCTCTATATTAGGTAGTTTAAACCCCACCGGATGGGTTATTGAAGAACTGTATCATGCAAAGGAGAAGATTCTTGAATGCTCTCATGAGGAATGAATTGTCTATCTCTTTAAGGAAATTCTTCTTGGACTAGATGATTTCATGGGATGTTTCAATAAAATGGTTAAGAGGCATGATGATTTAAGGTTGGTCGGATAGCATAAGATCGGTGAGTTGAACTAGAAGTATCATCAATATCTATATTAGAATGACGTGCATGGAGAATTTTTATATGATCATGAGGGGGCTCTTCATTAGTTTCTTCAACAAAATCACTATATCCTGTTGTTGATATAGTTGATTTTCTCCAAGTTGTGCCCTTCTGGTTGTCCACTCTAGTAAATCTTGAAGGATTTGAGTTGTTTCTCCATTCTTTGTATGTGCTCTCCTCAAAATGAATTATTTCACCTGATTGATGATTTTGATCTTGTTGAAAAACTTGGCCGTTTGACATGATGAAGTAATGTAAATCATGTTCCCATAGATGGTGCCAAAAAAATAATTGCGGTAGAATAAAACTTCATGCCTTAGCTTGTATGGAAATCCAAATACCTGATAGATAGTTAAAAGAGAGCGAAACTCTAGAATTTTACATGAAAAAATTCTAGAAATAGAAAAATCACGAGGCTAACTCAATAAAAATCCTCCACTATATATCTATTTTGGAGTACAAAATTCAACTCTTCCCGACATTGGGATTACAAAATTGTATGTAGAAAATCTTGATAATGAAAATTCTAGAGTCAGGTTACAACAACTATGCGGTGATAGTTGGGCTGTAACGGCGATAATCGGTGGCAACGATGGTGATGATGAACTTTGAACTTCTAGCTCTCTCCCAGCTTTCTCCCAAGTTCACTTCTAGCTCCTCCCCCCTTCATGACAAGAATGAAGTCCTATTTATAGGATTATGAGAGAAGCATTTTGGTCATTGTAGCCAAAATCCCAAAACACTCCATCAGACGGTGTATATCTATTCATTTGATCATAGATAATATTTTTTGGTGATTTGGCCATTCAAATGGCCTCGATTTGAGTGATCTTAGGTTCGCTGGATTCGTCTCATCGAGCCGCTCAATTCAATTATAAGCACGTCAAATTTGGAGGTCATTTGACTATTCAATTAGTGGAAGTTTCATATGTAACTTTTAAGCTTGATTTGAGCTCATTTGAGCTTCGATTTGACAAGTGTTGTTCTTATCTTTGCGAATGATTAATTTGATTGTATATATACTTTGAGATTTATGATTGATTTATAAATTTTAGAGAGATATATCAAAATTAAATAATGTATTATTTTAATTAAGTATTGATTAAAAGCTTATAAATATAAATAAATAAAGATTTTATTATACAACTAGATTAAATTATAAATAATTTAATTAATTTAAATCTTTTTATATTAGTATTAATTGATTATTATCATTATTATGGGCAACTCTCTTTTCCCATTCCTTTTTTCTTTCGCTTGGAAATTTTGATGTGAAAAAAAGAGTAGAACATCAACGGGATTTCAACGTCAAACCCTTTGTTTTCTCTCACATTCACTCTCATTTACACAAAACCATCAAGTAAATCTACTAATCAATTATTAATTAAAACATTAATTTATATATTTAAGAAAATTATCATTAAAAAATGATATATCCTTCAATTTATAGATGAAGCACAGATCTTAAGTTAAAGCATGTATACAATCAAATTAAATGACTTAGTGAGATGAGTTCAACAATGTTAGAAATGAGTCAAATCGAGCCCAAATGAGTTTAAATCAAGCCTAAATACTACGCATAAAAACTTAAAAACACTAGCTGGATGGTCAAATGACTTCCATATTTGATGTGCTTATAGTCGAATCGAGCGGCTCGATGAGACGAATTCAACGAGCATAAGATCACTCAAATTGAAGATCGTTTGAATGATCAAATCATCAAAAAAACTATCTATAATCAAATAAATCGAAATGAACCGTCTGATTGAGTGTTTTGAGATTTTGGCTACAAATGCCCTTTCAAAATTCTATAAGTAGAACCTCATTCTTATTATGAGAGGGGGAGGGGGGAGAGGAGAGGTGAACTTGGGAGAAAGTTAGGAAAGAAATAGAAGTTTGAAGTTCCTCATCACCATCGTTGTTGCCGATCATATCTTATTATCATCGCTAACTGCTACCAACAACCATTACATTACGTGCATACATTTGTTATCGATTGAATTTCATTGTCGCTTTCACATACAACCTTATAATCCGTTATCGGAAAACATAAACTTTGTACTCCAAAGCAAATATATAGCAGAGCATTTTTAATAGGTTAAGCCCCGTGGTTTTTCCCCTCTTCCTGGGGTTTTTTCACATAAAAATTCCAGAGTTTCTTATTCTCTTTTCAACTATCTATGTGTGTGCTGGATTTTCATACAAGCTAAGGCGTGAAATTTTATTTTACCGCTACAAGTTTTCTAACACGCAACAGTTTATCATTATCTATGAGAAAGAGATTCTCATTACTTTATCTTGTCAGACAACTAAGTTTCCCAACAAGATCGAAACTATCAGCTAGATGGAGCACTTCATACTTTTGAGGAGCGCATGCAAAGAATGAAAATTCATTAAATTCTGATCCTTCAACTTTTGTTGGAAACTAGGGTGCAACTCTTAATCTCAGAAGATCACCCATATTAATATTATGAGCATCTAATTGATTATCAGCCCAAGAAATAAGTCAAAGTTGGAGGATATTTCAACATTGAGAGAAAAATAGCTTGATAAACTGTTATCTTTATATTATAAGGAAAAGATCAATGAGCAACTTTACCTACAACCTCAAACAAATATTTTGATTTAACCTCTTCCATATAGGTTAACGTCATCGAGTAATACTCTGACAAATAATCTCGGAAGAATCAAAATGTTTAACCTCTTCCACACAGGTTAACGACACTGAATAACACTTTGACAAAACAACCTTGGATGAGAGTTAAAACTATTGATCTCTTCCACACAGGTTAAATATCATCGAGTAACACTCACAAATAACCTCGAGAGGTCAAAATAATTCATGGATTCCTCTCCTAAAAGGCATTCCCATGAGGAAGCCTATATAGAAGAAGTAGTGAATAAGGTCCTCACTAGAAAGACTCTAAAAGAGTAAGTGGCTAACATGGTCTCACTCATCAAAATCTCAAGGCAAAACCTAAGATACAAGTATATTAAAAATCTGAGAAGGCCAAAACCTCATAAGCTATAGGTACATTCAAAACCTTAGAAGGCAAAAGCCTCGGAAAGTATAGGAACATCAAAAATCTCAGAAGGCAAAAGCCTTAGAAGGTACATCAAAAAATCTTAGAAGGAAGGCCCCGGAAGGAACATGTGCATCAAAATCTTAAAGATAAAAGCCTCAAAAGATATATGTATACCAAAAATCTCAGGAGATATACATAAATCATAATCCTTTCAAAGTCAAAGTCTGAGAAAGGATATATGATTCTATCATTAAGGGGTAAAATTTTATAAAAAATATATATCTTTTACCGAGAGGCAAAGGTCTTAATAGGCATAAAAGATAAAACTAAAGTCCGTGAAAGTGGTTTATGCACCGCATATACAGGATATTTTTAACTTTTACTTCAAAAAAATGAAGGATCTCAGAATCACACTAGAGTCTGAATTTAGGATACACGTTGCCTAACTAGATCAGTTTCAAACCCCGAGACTGCGGAGAACTAGAGCCTGCGAGGGGGGTCGTGCACCATCATACAGGTTAATGGAGGATTCCAGAATTTAGAAAAAGTTGGAAGAACTTGGAAGCACACTGGAGCCTGAATTCAGGATGTGCACCGCCTAACAAAGTCAGTTATAAACCCCAAGATCAAGGAGAACTAGAGCTGCGAGTGACACCATTATCTGGTCAATGGAGGTTACCAAAGAGAAGAAAGCAAGCTGGAGCTGAATTTGGGATGTCACCTAGTGGGTTGGAAACCCCTAGATCAAGGAGAACTAGAGTCTGCGAGGGGATTCACACTATATATAGGTGGAGGCTTCCAAAGAAAGAAAGTAAAGAAAGTAAGGTCAGTTTTTCATTACCCCTTGTGGGTATTTATACTTGAATAAGAAACTTTTCAAATTCCAAAAAAAAAAAATTTATTAAGGGGACGACTCCCCTTTCAATCTTCTCATTATATGGCAGACCATTTAATTAAAAAAAATTTCTCTTCTCTCTCTCCCTAGTTCACTACTCATACCTCCCTTCATGATAAGAAAAATTAAGGAGGGCAAATAATATATCTCTCTAAAATTTATAAATGAAGCATTGATCTTAAGTTAAAGCATGTATATAATCAAATTAAAACTCAAGATGAGTTCAACAATGCTTTAGCGGGTCAAATCGAGCCCAAATGAGCTCAAATCAAGCCCAAAAGCTATATATAAAACTTCAAAATCTTAATGATCAAATGACTTCCAAATTTGACGTGCTTATAATCGAATCGAGTGGCTCGACAAGATGAATCTAAAGAGTCTAAGATCACTCAAATCAAAGATTGTTTGAATGATCAAATCACCAAAAAAATTATCTATGATTAAATGAATTTATACAAACCGTCTGATAAAGTGTTTTGAGATTTTGGCTATAATGACCAAAATATCCCTCTTAGAATCTTATAAATTGGACCACATTCTTGTCATGAGGGGGGAGGAGGAGCTATAAACTTTTGAAAAGAAAGAACTAAAAGTTCAAGTTATCACCATCATTGTCAATTAACATATTGTCATAAATCATTCTACAATCATTCTGATGCATAGTTGTTGTTGATTTTAGAATTCTCATTGTCGCTTTCTCATCTGATCTTGTAATCCGTTATCAAAAAATATAAACTTTGTACTCTAAGGATATACTGATGAGCATTTTTTTCTAAGTTGATTTTTTCTTGGAGTTTTTTTTACATAAAAAATTCTAGTTTCTTCTCTTTCAAATTATGTATGTGTGTCTTTGGATTTTCATATAATAAAGCGTAGTTTTATTCGCTATAAATTTTCTAGCACACAATAAACATTATATTATTTTATTTTATTAATTTTTTTATTTTAATTAAACTTAGAATTTATCAAACATAATTGCTAATGATATTATTAACTTGAAATAATTTTAAATTTAATTTAATTTATTAGAATACTATTAAAAATTAATTAATATATTATTATAAATTAATTATAATTATTTTAAAGATATTAAAAATTTATGAAGTTTATGCTTTGAGGAAAAATCTTGGCGAGATAAAAATTTTAATTTTATTAAAAAAATTTCTCACTTTTCTTATTATTATATTTTTATGAGGTTGTATATATATATATATATATATATATATATATATATATATATATATATATATATATATATATATATATATATATATATATATATATATATATATATATATATTATCATCAAATTTAAATGACAAATAAAACAAATAAATTATAAATTTAGTAATGAAATAATTTTTTTTGTGCTAGAAAAAAAATTTTGGCTTCCTCACTTTCCCACATGTTGGCATTTTTTTTAAAATAAGTATCATTAGAATGCTAATTAAGTAATTAAGTATAATTAAAAAATTTCAAAATAGTCTATCATTCACTGGCATACACGTCTGACGATTGGCGTCGAGTTGAAATGAGCTCATTCGTCACTTAGTAGGCGGCTTCACATTACAAGTGTCACTAAGATTAAGATTACGGGAGTGCGCTAAGTGACTTTCGAATGTTTTTTTTAACTAAGTATCATTAATTTACAAAGCTTGGGATATAAGTATGATATTAAGTCAAAACTAATTCTTATTGTGCAAAGTATCTTTATAATTTTGATTTGCATTACTTCTAATAATTATTATATGATTTTAACATAAATATTAGTAATCACACATGTATCTTCTATATTTAGATTTATATTTTAGTGACTTCAGAGATTAGTATATTGATTGATTTAGCTTGTGAAGTTAATCTTTAATCTTTTTTTGTAATAGAGTCACTTATTATATTTCTTACTTAATTTACACCTTGATTCATTTGTATAGTAATGAACTTTAAAATAAATTTATTTTATTACAAGTTTGTAAGCTAAAGCTTTTGAATGTCATATTACACAAAATAGCAAAAGAGTTGAGTAGAACACCAGTTTAGTTTGATTCACGTAGTTCAAAGAAAGTGAATATAAAATATAATAACATGATCTGAGTATTTGCATCCCAATTTGAACAAGTACATTCAATTAAGTGAGAGTCAATAAGCATAAATGATCAATGAATAAAATAGATAAAAAGAAACATAGTACAAACGCACAAATATACTACCCTAAACATCTAACGCCTCCAGCGCCTGCGTGGAATTGCACCACTCCAGTGTCTGGTGATGCAGGATCCGCAGTGATGGTGACCCTCCAGTGCAAGATCTTCGGCAGTCTACGTCAGATCATCCTATGACTGGAAGATAGGTGGCTGCGACTCATATGTAGGCTGATAGGTAAAAGGACCTGGATCAGCATACGTAGATGGACCTAGATCCACATAAGTAGATGGTCCGGCTCGGTCAGTGTGCGACATCCTCGTAGCCATCCGTAATATGTGTCATATATACCGCTCATCCAGTCTCGCATAGTAGCTCATACCTATCGACGCATCCCTGTAAGTGGTGCTCATCCACATCGCGAAGTATGACTGAAAGATGTCCCGAGTCATCACAATGTGCTCCGCCTGCACGAAAAATAGTATGTAAAATTAGCACTTATATAAATATTGAATTCAGATGAATACTTATATCAGGACTTACATAAATATGCTTCACTAGTGCTCTGGCATAGTAAGTGATCGGAGGATGTTGGGAGGCCAATAAATACAAAGAAGCCGATCACGACAAAACCAACACATGTAGCTATCTTCCTGTCCACATCCTCATCTAAGCCCTCGATAAGGCAATCCATGCGCCTCTCCCAAGCAGCAATGTGTGACTGGTGGTAATCAACCCAGTCGACATCCGCTTTACCCCGACCATCGACCCTTTTGAAACTAGGGTCAACTGGGGCTACATCGACTGCAAGAGGTCGAAGACCGCAATACTCTATCGGTAAATGTCACTCAACCCTCTTCCATGATAAGAGTGAGTGACTCAATATCTCGATGTTGAGATGTATCTAATAGGCGTGTCATAATGCTCACCTCTCCGGATCACTGCATATTAAAATTATGTCAATTAGAAGGCGTACATATTTTTCTTGAAGTGTTATCTCAAATCCAACATGTGTATAAGACATCCAACTCATTTTATCGCAACGTTCACCATTGTTGTGAACATACTTCTCATTCCATCTGTACACAAAAATAATTTAGACACATATAAAAGCTACAAAATTTGAAAGTACACTTAACAAAATATACCTCAACCCAACGAGATCATCAAGCTCGAGGATATGGCACATGTAAGTCGGCCTCCCAACATATGCTCCCAAGCCCATATGAAGGAGGTGTTGACCGACCATGTTGCACTGGTGGGCTATTGTTGACTATACTATATAGGTGGGCTACCCATATACATCGTCGAAGGTATCCAGGTCCACTAGTAGTGGTAGATACTACAAATGGACCTCTGAACCTGATGTATCCGGTAGTAAAAAACAACCAATAAGAAATAAAATGTAAGCATCGTCGAAAAAACTCTCGGTCTTCGGTGTGCGACTCCTAAAAGACCTCGTCATGTAGGCATGTGCCTAACCCATGAGCGTCTAGCCAGTCGACAACTACTCCATCCCATGATTGAAGGGCCAAATGCCAAAAAAGTCTCTCAAGCTATGTCTTGCTAATTTGTAGACTGTCTGGGTAACTATAAATTGATTCCATAAAAAGGGAGTCCTGTAAGACTCTTCCAGACTACCGCCAAATATTACTTTTATTGCCTTATTATGCATCCAAGCCTTCATGTAGAAACTTTAACATTGAATTTGATTCCATCCTACATATAATCTCCTAGGGTTTCAGATCTATCTGATGTCTGATCATAGGTACAATGAAGTAAGCTATGAATTTAGAGCACACTTATGATGACTGCACTACATTGATACATCTATGATTTTCACCAACTCTTGATATTCTCCAAGCACCCTAAGCATCACTTCTTCTACGCTTACATGGTCTAGTGGGACTATCATGATGTACACAAATAACCTTGTAGTTCTTCTAGTTAAATCGTTTGAACCGAATATTATTTACTACTACGCACCCAATAATAGAATTTGCGACTCAGTTTATTTGCGAAAATACCATAAGGTCGCGATTTGTATCTTACGTATGACGGTTTGTCGGAAGGACCGTCAAGTAAATATCGTTGTCCCACTCTCTGTCGGCACATGACATACTCATTTGGACAACATCGACTCTCAATATATTTGAGTGAGTGAATTCTTAGAAGATCATGGGCATTACAGACTCCCGAGCATAGTGGCATCACCTCATCATCCATCGGACTCACCACCAACCACGCTCATAGTCGATCTCTTCTTTGAGGCACATATATGGTTCCTCGAGCGATAAACAATCATTCATTGCCACAAAACTCATAAGTTGGACAATATACTAATTATTACAACTGTAAGCAGGAAAAGATTGACAAGATGTTACCTGGGAATCAACTCATTAAAGTTGTGTTGTGTCCCTAGAGGTGCATGTGCGATGAAACCTTGGTGTGTCGTCAGTGGTATATCTGCTGACCTTATTGTCGGATCAGCTGATGTGGATGCAACATTAACATCCTTCACTTCGACATACAACACTATCATCTGACGGGAAGCTTCGTCCAATGTTACTTCACAAACGTCATCGTCAGATATTAAAGATGCTATAAATCCGTTACCCACCGGATAATGACCTGTAAGAGTGATTGTGTGATGCTCTGAATCAATGTGCAAGGTTCTCATAATCCGTTGCTTCAATTCCAGTAAGCTGCTGTGACGCAGAACCTTAACTGGACGATTTCGACCTCCCACATAACTTGGATTGAATTATTCATCGATACTCGGTTAGAAGAAAGAATCGGATTGAAACAAATTCTCTATTCATTCTTGCAAAACAAGCTATATGAATAATCGAAATTTATATTAATCGACACCTAAATAATACTACCCCATTACTTAACACCTAAAAACAACGCCAACATACAAATCAAATCCCAAACAAAAGTCTAACTATATCTAACTAACACGCATTCTATTAATTTATAAATTGATAAAAAAAAGTGATTCTGTGTTTAAGAAAACGACGAGGAAGAAAAAATGTAGAATCCGCCAAAGGAATTTTCCTCGAAGCGAAATGGAGCCGGGGAAAGCTAATGTTGACTTCAATGGGCTAGATGATGGAGAGGAAGTCGTCAGCGGTAAAATCGGGAAAAAAAAAGTTCCTTTCGACATTACGGAGACAAGCTGACGCCAGCGGCGGAGGAGAGAGGGACCGTTCGATGGAAATGAAGGCGGTCGACTCTGAAGGAAAGCAGTTCAGGGGAATCGGAAACCGAGAAGATTGGGGGACTAATAATATATCATGGACGCAGCGAATGAGCCTCAACTGGCGGGCTCATTTCAAGCGATATGCCCAATCAGTCATATCCGATGGTTAGCCAATAATTTACTGTCTTTTGAAATTTTTTTTAATCATACTTAATTACCTAATTACCATTCTAATTATACTTATTTTAAAAAAATTGCCCCATATTACACATACTTTTCTCACCTCTGCAAAAAATTTCTAACATTTGGATGGAGACTTGTAAGATTTCAGTCAACATGACAGATTTTCAAATGTTTTAAAAGGAAAAAAAATAAAAAAATCTCAAGCTGTGTATTATGTGTTCAGCCATTCGACCTCGTCAAAGAAATTATATGAAATTAAAAAGATTTACTCTTTGAAGAGGGAGAAAGAGAGAGATGGAGGAAAAGATCGGTTATGGGAGATTCGGAGGATCCTTGAAAGTGGACAACGTGCAGGCTCTCGCGGAGAAGGTGAGCTCAGAGATTCCCAAAGGCCGAGAGGATGGAAGATATAATAATTGACAATAAAGACTCGTCATTCATTCCGGTCATCGATTTCGGGGTTATTCGATGCCGAGTACTCTGAGGAGGAAGCTGCAAAGCTTCACTCCGCTTGTGAAGACTGGGGATTCTTTCAGGTTTATTCTTTTTTAATCTATTTACAGCACGCAACAAGTCCTTTGCAGTTAAGATTTTTATTTTTATTTTTTCCTTCATTCCGAATATTTTATTAGCATACAAGGATTGACCGAAGAATTAAATCAGATTATTTTTAGATTGGATGGCTGATCGCTCTTATTTTTTTAGGACATTTAAGCTAATTTAATCATAAATTTATACACATAATATATGTATAAGAACTAACTAAACTCAAGATCTCTTAGTTGAAAATTAAAGTTCCACTAATAAACTAATATGTCTTACGTTGATAGCTCTTATTCCCTCAAAATTTAAGAAAATCTACTATAGTTATATTATATATTAGGAAAATTTTATTTTATTTCATATAACTATATATAATATTTTAAGATATTCATTGGCTGATCATTGATATTAATTAAGTTGAAATTTAGGCGAATATATTCTTGATTTTTTTTATGCAAGGGTCATCTTTTTACTTCACAAATTAATATATATTTAAATTAAAAATATTTTTATGAGTTTGTTAAAATTATATATATAAATATTAAGCTTATTATATTTATGCTATTTGTCTTTTATGTCATTTTTTTTTAATTTTTACAAGAACATAAGATTATCACGTTAAGAGACTCATCAAATTTAGATTTTTTGAGCTTCTTGTCATGTTATAATATTAGGTTTCTTCTCTAATGATATCTTCGAGCTCTATATCACTTTTATAAAAATTTAACAAAGTTCATTTATCAAAAGATTTATTTGAACACCTAAGATCATAATTCTAATAATAACTCACATAGAAATATTACATGCCCCATTTCATCTCCGTCAATGATTGAGATCTCACCATAAAGTCTTCTTCATCAATTCATTTTAACATATCAACAATAAAATAATAGTAGAGTTTTGATGGAAGTGGCCTAGATAATTATAAAATTAATTTTATAATAATTATTATTTTCCTTCCTTTGATTTAAGGCCTTGGCTTCGTCACTATAATCACAAAATTTTGTTATTCTAAAACATTCAAATTACCTCTCAACTTGGTAGACTTAATTCATCTACTCACAAATTAGAATATAATGCTTTTCTTATCTTGATCATTGAATTTAATTTTAATCAGATGAGGCTAACAACTTGATCCTTTTTAAATTGCTACCTTAATGTTAACTATAGTTGGTAAATCATGGTATACCTGAAGATGTACTAACCAAACTGAAACATGACGTTGAAGAGTTCTTTAAGCTTCCATTAGAGAGAGAAAGAGAAATTTGCTCAATTACCAGGCCAAATAGAAGGCGCCAAGCTTTTGTTCACTCGGAGGAACAAAAGCTTGATTGGGGAGACATGCTTGCCCTTGCTACATTTCCTCCAACCTTCAAACAACTGAGGTTTTGGCCCACTAAGCCACCTTCATTCAGGTACTAATTGCTAAACTAATCCCCCTCATATTCATCGGTAAATTAAAATATAGGAAGAGTTACATACATTTATATACCACAAAGTTTGATATTTAAAGATAAAGTTTGATATTTAAAGATTTAGATGTTGTTGATGTACATATTAAATATTAAAGTTTAGATATTATACATGTAAATATATAAGAATTGTATGGTATGTATATGAATCCCTTATTGTTTACTATATGTTTATATATCCATTAATGTCAATTTTTTAGGAAACATTTGATGCTTTACGCAGTTGAGGTAAAGAGATTGGTTGATTTAAAATGATATCCAAAAATCTAGGGCTTGAATCAGAAGCTTTACGATATGCGAGGAGGTATTCAAATTTTCAGATTCAATTCTATCCTATTGCCCATTCCCCGAAAAGTCTTAGGCCACTCTCCTCACTCCGATCGTGGATTGACAATATTCTTTGCAAGTCAGTCACAAGAGGCTGATTGAAAGAAATGGTGGATGGTTCCCAGTTAAAATTCTGCCAGGAGGTTTTATCGTCAACGACATTGAAGTAAATATTGTTTTTTGCACTAATAAGAGTAATAAGGGTAAATTAATGGATAGTTATACATATAGAAATATAGAAATTCATATTTCTCATCAGATTCTTCTTCTGGATATTATAGCAATATAAGAGCATGAACATGTATATATAATGAGAAGGCGCTCGATCATTTATTTCATGAACTAAATATTATGATGTCGTGGGACCAATCATGGAGATAGTGAGCGGAGATAAGTATAGGCTGGAATTTGAAGAGTATCTGAAGCAGGCCTTCTCCAGAACCTGGAAGGAAAAAGCTTTTTTTTGGATGTGAAATTGGATGAATGATTTAGTTTCAAAAGACTTAACATGAAAATAAAAAAAACTTTGTTAAGTTTTTAAAAGGGTGTTTATTATAGGGATTATTTTAAAATAGCAAATTTAATTAAATATATACTAGAATCCAAATCTGAAAAACTTAATTAAGTCGAAATATGCCAATGGATAAAGAAATAATTTTTTAGTATGTTTTTTTTTTTTTGGTGGTGGTTTTTTCAGAGAGAGAAGAATCGGCAGAGAGAGAGAAAGAGAGAGAGAGAGAGAGAGGAGATTTTCGTCTCTCTCTCTCTCTCTCTCTCTCTCTCTCTAATTATTTAAAGTATATATTTAAAAATATTTTTATAATATTTAATAATAAATATTTATTTTTTGACATTTTATATATATATAATTTTTATTTTTACATATATATAAATTTTATAAATTTATTAATATTTTATTAATTTAATTATTAAATATATAATTTTTTTTATAATTTTTTTTTGTTAAAATATAATATAAAATATTTAAAATATATAAATATTTTATAAACTATATAAATAAAGTAATTATATATATATTTATATATTTTAATTTATTTAGTTATTTTATATTTTTATAAATATTTTTTTTATATTAATTTTATTTAATATACATATAAATAAAATAATTTATATATATTATAATGAAATTAGTTATTTATTTATTTAAATATTTATTTCTTTTAAAAATATATAATTATTAAATAAATAAATAAATAATTGTAAATTATATATTTAGTTATTTTATATTTTATAAAATATTTAGTTATTTATTTATATATATACATTTAATATAATTCATTTCTTTATTTAAAAAAAATTATTTATTTATTTTTATTTTTTATATTTTTATTTTTTTTATTATTATTGTATTAAAAAAAATATATATATATATATATATATATATATATATATATATATATAAATTTAATATATAATTAATATTTTATAAAATTATTTAAATTATTTGTATATTAAAAATATTTTTATAAACATTAATTTTAAAATTTTATAATATATAAAATATATATATAATTTTTTTTATTTATAATAAATTTATTTTTTATATTTTTATTAACAAATTTAAAATTATATATTATACATAATTATTAATTAATAAAAATATTAAATAAATATAAATTTTATATAATTAAAATATTTTTTTATTTATTTATATATATAAATAAAAAAATAATCTAAATATATATTTTTATTATTAAATATTTATAAAAATATTTTTATATATAAATAATTATTATTTAAAATTTAAAAAATAAAATCTCCCTCTCTCTCTTCTGCTCTCTCTCTCTCTCTCTTTCTCTCTCTCTCTTGTGATTTTAAAATCACCAAAAAAAAAATATGTCGTCCGTTTGACGGACATTATTCTTAATTATATTTTTTTTTCTAAATAATAATATTTTAATTTTTTTAAAATAATTTTAAATATTAAATGGTAATAAAATCTAAAAATTTAATTTATGAATTATGCTAAAGAATCCAGATTGGATCTTGTCCTGGTATGTCTTAATATGCTGTCTTCAATGGATAAAGAAATAATTTTTTAGTATAAGGTTTTTTTTTTAGTTTCTTTTCGAATTATTTAAATGAAGTGCAGTAGCAAAACTCTTCGAAAAGGTTAGATTACCTATTCTCGTCTCTCTCTCTCTCTCTCTCTCTCTCTCTCTCTTTCTCTCTCTCTCTTTATATATATATATATTCTCTATAGGATGATTAGGATATATTGATTTTTTTGACATTTATATAATAACATAATTTTTATTTTACAGCATTTAAAATCTTAATATTATATTAAAAATATCATTATTATTAATTTTAAAGTGAAATATACATTTTATTAATAGAAAAAAATATGTTTGTAAATATTAAACATTAAGTATTAGATATATAAATATATAAGAATTATGTGATATGCATGTAAATTTTGTTTGATTTTTTTATCTTGGATAATATTTTTTTTCCAACGAATTTGCTTTTATTCACATATTCATATGCATAATTTCATGTCAAGTAATGCATATAAATATTAAAGTTTAATTAAATTAAATTTTAAATTAGCTTAAATCAATCGACAAATTTAATTTAAGTAATTTAAATATTTTTTAAAAAAATTTTAATGATTAAAAATTACAAATCAAATTCACAGCCTTAATTATTGTGACGTCTCAACAGCTCATATTCGTGACTCCATGATAGATTGAATTCGCAGCTAAACTCTAGTCCTAATGTACTACTTTATAAAGGACTAATTTAGGGGATGTTTGGTTACAATTTTGAGTGTAAGTGTATTAAAAAAATATTGAGATTTATTTTATTTTGCTTTTTAATTTAGTGAAAAATAAATATAATGAATTTTTATGAGAGATTGATTTGAAATTTATTGTTTGATTCATTTTTAGTAAATTTAGAATTAATCTGGATGAATTTTAAATCATTCGATCTTTAAAACTTTAGAGTTAAAATCATAAAGAATTTACCATTATTAAATCAATATCAATATTACTAATAAAATCACTTCGTAAATTATATATTGTTGCTCTCCTTTAATGCTTAGACATTGTTTAATTTTATATATTTTTTAGAGGATTTACATATAATTTTATGTTCATATTTAAATACTTGAATATTTATTTTTAATAAATCTCTTTTTTTCTTTATAAGAAAAATGATAATTTTTTATTTAAATTTGAATGTGAAATATGTAAATCTAATAATATAATTAAATTTTATTTTTTTTTCAATTTTAGTAGCTTCAACCGAATATAAATATACAACTCTTAATTTTAAAATATATATTTATTTTATGTTAAACATAAAATATTTATTTATTTTAGCTTAAATGTTTAGCATTTAAATTAAAAGTTAACCTAATCCGTATTGAGACATGGCGTCTTGAAAAATATCAATATTAGCTTATCTATATTATTTATGTTATTGAATGATGGAATAAGAAAATGTGTTTGTGATTGATTTTTTTAATCACAGTTTGCTCTTTGGTGGGATCTTTTAGGAGGTGTTTGGTAAGAGATTGAATTTATTTTAATTAAGATTTAGTAAATTTAGTATATTGAATTTAGTAAATTCTGAAAAATATTTAGTAATAGATTAATTAAATCATGTTAAATTCAAAAGATGTTTGATAAATTATTTGGGGATTTAAATCTGTTAAGATTTAAAAAAAAAAATTTTGAAAAAAATATAAAAAATAACTCTCTATCATATTTTAATTTCGAATATATTAAAATAATAATTATATCCATGATATTTGATCTATTCTAAATCTTGACCTATCCATAAAACTTAATTTATAATAACATATCAATTAATCATTATTACTATTAAATTAAAATAGTTAAAATTAACTTAAACTATATTACAAATAATATTAATTATTATATTAGTTCAAATCAATTAACTATGAAACTATAATATTTTAATAATTTATAATTAAATTTAATGATATATTAATAAATCATTAGTAGTGCTCAATTAAAATTAACATATATATATATATGTATATATATATATATATATATATATATATATTAATTAATCAATTCTTAATATTAATATCAATTTAAAATATGTATTAATATATTATTAATTAATATAATCAATAATTATTAAATTCTATTAGTAGATTAATATCTAGGAATTAAACTACATTAAGACATGTGAAGGGTAAAATCAGAACTCTTCTAAATTTTAAATTAATTAACTATCAAACTTAATATAATTATATTTATTAAATTATAATTTAATTTTAATAACTTATAAGTTAATCATCAATAATATTTGGTTAAATTAGTTTAAATTAAGTTAAATTAAATTCAAAACTTAAACTATTACATTATCTAAAATTACTTAAATCTAATTATCTATCAAATGATAATTATATTTAATAAATTATAATTAACTTATAATTATATATTAATAAATAGTTAATAATGTTTAATCAAAATTAAATTTATCATAATATTTTAATTAAGTAAAAATTAGTAGTTAAATGAATTATTTAAAATTAAAATTTTTAAAAGAATTTAAAAAAATTACGATAACAGAAATTTCTAATTTATGTAAATTCCGTAAATCCATTCTTCCAATAGGATTTACTAAATCAAGAATTTAAGAGAATTTATCGGATTTATTGGATTTATAGGATTTACTAAATTTAGATTTAATAAATCTATTTTTTTTATATTTGACAGAATTTGCTAGATTTTGAAATATAAATCTTAAATAAATTTATTGTCAAATACCCCCTTAGTAGGACTTTCTTCAGCCGACAATTATCATCTTCTGTTAATAAGGGCTTAGTCGGAATTTCTGTTTAAGAAATTAAGTAGTTTTGGTCAAGCGTTGCTCTCAGGTACAACGATTATTAGTTTGAATGATCTCAAATTTACTAAACGAATATATGTATATAAAACATTTTTATGCATTAAAAAATGCATAGTATTAATCTCTTTATATGTATAATATTAATCTCAAAATAAAATAGATAAATTTTATATTCATATTAAATTTAATAATTTGAAAATTTATTCCGATATAAATTTGATTAGGATATAATTTTTTAGAGTGAATTTAAAAAGTTTTTAATTTCTGAAATAAAGAACTTAAAATTTTGAACGAATAAACTAATCTATTTTATTATTTTTTCATAAATCTTCAATCTTAAAATAAATTTCCTTAAAATTTATAATATTTTGCAGATTTTAGTACTCTTGAGATTTATTAAATTCTATTTTTCAACCATTTTTTCAACACCCCGAATTTCTTATTTTGACTGTAAAACCACTCATAGCGTATGTCAATTAGCGCTCAGAGAGAGAGAGAGAGAGAGAGAGAGAGAGAGAGAGAGAGAGAGAGAGAGAGAGATGGATGAAAACAATAGACTTGGGAGCTTTGGAGGGTCCTTGAAGGTGAATAATGTGCAGGCTCTCGGTGAGTTGATTCACGATAGATATGTGGAGGAAGGTGAAAGTAATGACACCTCAAAACATTTGGTCATCGATTTTGGTTATTCGATTAGTACTCTTCGGCGAGGGCACTCGACTGTGAGGATTGGGGCTTTTCGGGTTTGTCTTCACAGAAAGATTATTTCCTCCAACATTTTGAATTTTTTTATTTAGGAAGATTTTACATGTAGGGTGTGCATCTTTTGTTGGGTGTTCTTTGTGCATTTCTTATGGGCCATGCCTCTATTTTCAGTGTGTTCTGATTTGATCAGATTCAATCCCGAGATGCTCGTTGACTCCTTCACCTTGATAGAAGATGGCTTCAAAATTGGTATAATAAGCAACTTTGGATGAACTAATAAATGGTGTCGATTTACACCATTTTAGAGAGATGAAAGCGCTAATGTTAGGTTAATTAAGCATAAATGAAAGAGGTCTGATGATATCATTTCGTCCTCGTTAGATCCATACCACCCTTTTGACAGAATTTATGCAATTTTAAAGAAAGTCTAGTTAGCATAGAATGAAGGGCATGTTAAAATTCTTTCTTGAAGTCTCGATCTCATCGATTAATGTTAGGTTTTATAATAGAATTAAGTTATCAAATATTTTTGATAATAATCAACTTAGAAGAAAATAAAGTTATAAGTATAAAAAATATTAATAGAATTAAAACTATTTATGTAATTAAAACAAAAAGAGTAATTTAGAATTGTTTAATTTGAATATGCTTTTCAATTTAATGCTATTTCTTAAGTTTAGAAGTCACTTGAATAGCCTTCAAGTTTGTCGTAAATTTGTAATTAGCAAAATTGCACTCATGTAAGATGTTTATCTAAAAAAACTTTATTATTAATGTACAAAATTCATAGAATCGATGAAAAGAGTTTGATTTAAATATGGTTAAATTTTGAAGGTAGATGGAATTAAGTCCTAAGATTTCACCCTCATTTTATGAGGACTTTAGATCTAGTTTTAGATTTCTATAGCATCTATGTTAATTACTCCTCCAATGAGAGGAAACTTTAATTCTAGTCATTAGATCATTAATTGCTTAGTGTATAGCATCATAATTAATTTAATGAAATTCATCATTTTTTATACTTGAAGCATATGGTTGGAATGATGGATCAGTCATGGTTTAATCCGGTTCATGCATGATCTATAGTGGAAGGTGGTTGACCAACTTGAAAGATTCTTGTCTAATGGGTTGCATCGTTCAGACCTTGAGACTAGGGTTGATATTTGTCAAAGGGGATAATCTTAAGTCCAAAGCAACCCTATTAGGTATACCCATGATCCAAAACTCAAAGAAGTAGAAACCATTAGGAACATATGCGATCATAATTTAGTGGAGCCTACCAAAACCACCGTCGAGGGCTCTTGTCATAATTATGAGCCTTAAATCAAATAGCAGATGTAGAATGTTTTAAGTTTGAATATAGTAGTATACATAATAGCTCTTTTTTGAGCTTGGGTTAACATTAAATTTGTCACCTCCGATAAATGATTATGGAAGGGTGATGAATGAATTTATTTTTTTTTATGAAGAAATTTTCATTTAATTAATTTTCTTATTTTTGAAATTTGTTTGAATATTTGATAGTTCATATAAATTTCACTTAAGCATTGAAGATTTTAAAATTTTTTGATATTAATAAACCTCTCTGGTTGATATTCTCGATTAACACAATCATCATTGGGGGATGTCAACTCTACTCTTTGCTTGAGGGGGTCTACAATTTTGAAATCTTATTGTATCATGTTAGATCTTGTCAACTCTACTCCTATAGAAGGAGGATCTGATCTATGGATTGAAACTTCTAATCGTATTTGAATTTCTAAACATAAAAAGTCATATTAAAGTTATCAGGGGCTTTATGAAAGTAGTAAGAGTATGCTTAATGTGATCAACTTAAAGGTATCATTTCATATTGGTTTTATATATGCAACTTTCTTTGAGCTTAATTATTTAATTTTTATTGAAATAATCGGTTTTATCAACTCCAACCCCTGGGAGAAGGATTTAAGCTGGATATGACTTAAACTTTCATCACATGTGTTGATTCACTAAAATACATATATAAGCATATATTTAGAATATTGAATTTTAAAAATATGCTTAGGCTATCAAAATGATTGTTTCCCCTTCAAAATAATTGCATAATTTTTTGTAAGATATTTAAGTCAATTTAGTTTTTAACGCGACATTCTCTACTTTAAATATTCAATACTATGTAGTTTGATAATTTAGATAATTTTATTTTTAAATTATAAGATTAATTTTATATTTTATTTAATCTATTTACTAACGTAGTCTTTTAGATATTGAAATTTACACTCTAAATTCTATATCCAAACATCAGCTTTTTTAGATAATTTTATCTAATTAATAAAATTATTGATTTTAAAATCATAATTAGAATGAAAATTTTCTAATTTTTGGATTAAAGAAAGTTCCATAATTTTATAAAATTTAATATAGTATCACTTTTATCTTATGAAGAATTGCATGTCGGTGGCAAGGTGAAGGTGAAGGCAAACCGAGTGGAGGTGGAAGTGAGATTTGAGTGACTCAATTTGATTCACTCCACCACTATTTACATCTCAATTTTATAACTAGATATTAAGAATTGCATTCAAGCTATTGATGAGCTACCAAATTATTTGCCAACCTCATTTAAATTTATTCAACTCTCTTTCATCTTTCGGTGAATTAAAATATAATTTATTTGTTAATCGAGCAGCTTTGTAATGCATGTTATTATTCAAGAATCTGACATTTGAAATAATCAATGATAAATCTTGTCCATGTTAGTTGATGAAATACCGAAATCCACATTTGCTCATAGGTGAGATATCAACCTTCATATTCATTCTCTAAGCTTGATTATTTGTAATTCACTTATGAATAGAATATTGTAATTCCAATGCTTATTGAATAGATCTTCAACATCAACACTAATCACTTGTTATTCAACTTGGTTCTCAATGCAAGTTGTATTAAATTTTATTCAATTGAAAATCATATTTATATTTATGAGCAAGTCATCAAATGATGTTCATTCTCTCCTTATAAATTGGAGTGCTAGGCTTCATATGCTTGATTTTGAAGTCTTTAAAGAGAAGGAGAAAGCTCAAAATTTGGGTGGGTTCTCAATTTTTTTAAAATCCTTATAAGTCTATTTTATTTATTTGTTTACTCAAATTTACATTACTTTCTTAGTCCAATTTTAGTTTTAGATTTTTTTTAGTGCTTTTAAGTAAGTTTTGATTTCTCCCTTTTTTTCTATGTTCAAAATTTAGTCCAAATTTTAGCAACATTTCGGCATAGGCGAGCTACATCTAATATTTTTGGCAGGTAGTATGTTTGGTGTTTTAAAACAATCGCTTCATCTCATCATACGATGATGATCATGACGAGGTCTTCAAACCTACATAAAATCAAACATACACATATACATGTAATTTTCACACATTCAAATCTATTTTGTTGCACATTTGTAATGATAGGCAAAGTAGCTGATTTGACAACCAATAATAATAAGGATTTTTTTATGTTTATGAAGAGAAAGAGAATGAGTGATAAGTGGGACTTTGGGAAACTCGGTTTGGTGTGTCTAAGCAGAAGGAAGGAAAGTTGCTATAGTTTGAGTTGGAGGAGAGGAGGGATGTTGGCAAACAATGAGTAAGAAGAAGTCATTGATTACGGCAGCTACGGTTGGAAGGGATCTCAGTGACGCGTTGTAGGAAAATGGGCTGAAAAGGTAGACAAGGTAGCTCGATTTAGTTTAGGTTGGCCTTCAATGCTGAATAGAAATGGAGATGTTAAAAACAAGTAGCATATATAGAAAATATTACGAGTCCCGCGTACTGCGTGGACTCCAATCTTAACCCAGCGTGTCCTGATTTTTTTTCCTGTTTTAGTGATGTGGCAGAATGACGGTGATGACGCCGTTTATCATGGCCCGACCCCCCACCTCGTTCAAATAGCGGGAGAAGAAAAACGAGACGGGCGTCGTTCGACATTCCTCCCGTGCATGACAGTTTAGGGCTTTCTACTCTTCTCGCTCGATCGCCGTGTCGCTGATTTAGCAAATCTTGTGAATAACTTTTTTAGTATTGTAGACTATTTACACACTGTTCAACTTTAATGAATTTAGGATTTTCTCTTTCTTCTTCTGTATGAACATTTTAGAACATTTGAGTTCTTTAAATGAAGATGTATTTTAGTAGTTTTGGAGATATTTTGAATGTGTACTCTTCATCGTCAAGATATTTTACCATTATTTTAAATTAGCGATTAGCCTTGTGAAATGTTTAGTATATCACATGGTAGGATATTTGGTCATGTTTCAAGATGAATTAATGGCGATTAGGGATGATATTATGTTCATTGGCATGTTTGTAGGTTGATTTTGGTTATTTGCTTGTTTTGCATGTCTTTGTACTCTTAAGAGTATTCCATTTTGTATTTTTTTAAAATACTTGTCCCTATTTGGATACAAAATGCTCGACATATTATGAAGTAGATTGAAGGCTCATTGCTTGGTTTTTAGGGGTTTTTTATACACTCCTTCTCTCATGAAAATTTTAGTCATTTTTTTCCAGTTTCTTTGGCCTATTTGGAGAAAATATGTACATTACAATCCATTAGGAACAATTTGGAGGCTGATTGGTTAGTTTTTTATTGTTATTTTGCATCAGACTCTCTCTCTTGAGAATTTAATAATTTTTTTTTCAATTTCTTTGGCCTCGTTGTTCATATTATGTTCATTACATTCTAGTGGAAGCAATTTGTATGTATTTGGATATTTTAGATTTTTTGTACATCTCTCTAGTCTCATGATATGATGATTTTCTCAATATTTTGATTTATTTTGCACGGATGGAGAATATGGTCATTCCATTAGAATAATTTGTGGCTATTTTTTCAATTTTTTTTTGGCTTTGTTGAGATTATGTTCATTCCATTCATTGGAATTTGGATGGATGTTTGGATGGTTTTAGATTTACATGTACTCATGAATTTGCTCATTTTTTTTTATTTATTTTGTCTGTTCGGATAAAAATTTATCCATTAGAACAATTTAATTTGAGTGTTATTTTTGTATCACTCTCTACTCTCTTGAGACAATAATTTTCCAATTTCTTTGGCTTTTGGAGAAAATATGTTCATTACATTCCATTGGAAGCAATTTGGATGGATGTTTGGATGGTTTCTAGGAGATTTTTCAGCTCTATACTCTCAAGAGTACATAGCATTTGGTCATTTTTTCCAGTTTTTTGGCTTGGAGGAAATATGCTCATTACAATCCATTAGGAACAATTTGGAGATTTGGTTAGTTTTTTAATGTTATTTTTTGTACTCTCAGCTCTCTTGAGAGTACTGATGATTCGACCTTTTTCAATTTTTTGACATGTTTGGAGGAAATATGTTCATTACATTCCATTTGAAGCAATTTGGAGGGATGTTTGGATAGTTTCTGGGAGATTTCTATATCTATACTATCTGTACTCTCATGAAAATACAGAGCATTTTGGTCATTTTTTCCAATTTCTTTGGCCTGTTCGGAGGAAATATGTTCATTATAATACATTAAGAATAATTTGAAGGCTATTTGGTTGATTTTTAGTGTTATTTTGTATCTGTACTCTCTGTACTCTCCTGAGAGTACAGATAATTTGTGGACATTTTTTCCAGTTTCTTTATTATTGATTATGTTCATTATATTAGTAGAAGAAATATGGTGGTTGTTTGGATGGTTTCAGGAGATTTTGTATATGTACTCTGTACTCTCATGAGAGTGAGCATTTTCATTTTTGTTTCTTTGGCCTTTATTTGGAGGAAATATGTTCATTACAATCTATCAGGAACAATTTGGAGGCTGATTGGTTAATTTTTTTAGTATTATTTTACATCTGTACTCTCTTGAGAGTACAGACAATTTTGGCCAATTTTTTTCAATTTCTTTGGCCTGTTTGTTCAGATTATGTTCATTACATTCCAGTGGAAACAATTTGGTGGCTATTTGGATTATTTCTGGGAGATTTCTGCATATGTACTCTTTGTACTCTCATGAGAGTACAGAGCATTTTGATTATTTTTTCCAGTTTCTTTGGCCTGTTCGAAGGAAATATGTTCATTACAATCAAATAGGAATAATTTGGAGGCTGTTTGGTTAGTTTTTTAGTGTTATTTTGCATCTATACTCTCTGTTTGGATGATTTCTAGGGATTTGCATCTGTACTCTTTGTATTCTCATGAGAGTACAGAGCATTTTTGTCATTTTTTTCAGTTTCTTTGGCCTGTTTGGAGGAAATATATTCATTACAATCCATCAGAAATAATTTGGAGGCTATTTAGTTAGTTTTTTAGTGTTATTTTGTATCTGTACTCTCTCTTTGGTTAATTTTTTAGTGTTATTTTGCATATGTACTCTTTGTACTCTCTTGAGAAGCATTTATTTTTCTAGTTTCTTGGAACATGTTCATTACAAATCAATTGGGAATAATTTGGAGGTTGATTGGTTGTTTCTTATGAGTGATTTGCATCTGTACTCTCATTAACTGACTTTTCATTTTGAAGTTTATCATGTCTGGGAAAAGGATAACTTTGAGATGCAGGCCTACCACTGTTAGAACGGTGTTCGATAATATTGCAGCACGATTTACTGATAAAGTCATTGACATTTTAAAGAGGCTTCATCTACATTAATTCATTAGAATCCACAGAATTCAGCAAGACTCAATAGTCCTGTCTTGCTGGGACATAGAGAAGCAAGCTTTTTTTTTAGTGCGGTGCATTCCTTTCACCATGAAGTTGCGATGGTAGGATGCTAAGCAGAGGAGAAGGTCTTATGGCAGAAATCCCCGCTGTCGCAGTTTAGTTCAGTGGACTATAAGACTATGCTTGAGCATCAGAATGCTGTTACTGGCATAGTTTGTCGATAACATTTCTCTTGTCAAATCTTTTTTTGTATATCATAACTATATGCATCAATTGATTCTCGATGACATAGATAAATTTGCTGAATACAACTGGGCAGAGCTCATTTAGGTCTTCCTAGTTTCATAATTTGATGGTATTACATCAAAGATTCATTCCCAGAAGACACCCGGGTACATGAGTGGCTTTATCACTTTTCTTATGGTATGTTCTATATCTTCGGTTATGTATTATTTGATGCATTGAAGTTAACTTATATAAATATTAATTGTAGATCTGGGCCGCTGAGCACATAAGCATCATGAGGCCGTCATCTCCATTTGTAAAGTCATGTATGCTGCGATGGCAAAAAAGTTTCCAGATGAAGCCTTCCTTTGGTTTAGGAACACTAGGTGACATATAATATCACTTAGTTCATATAAGAATGTATTTATTTATCTTTGTAGTCATCACAATTTCTTATCGGTTTAACATAGGTTCCTTTCATTGAGGACATATCGAAGAGGAGACGGCTCCTTGAATCATTTTTCCCCATGCAATTCATGTCCAGATGTGATCATTCCCATTCATTGAGTTGCCCAATCTCCATATGTCTCTCCTCGATATTCTCCTCCATCTAGTGTATATAGCCTGCCCTCTGCTACTACCCCCACAGAAGGCCTTGCAGTGGAGAGGATACTTGCAGGTTTTAGGAACTTGAAAGATATAGTATCTTCTTTTCAAGCAACAATGACAGAGAGAATGGATGGGATTGATTTGCGGGTTACTACTATCGAGGAGGTTCTTGCTGGGCAGCGGGGTCCTACCATCCCTACTGTGGGGAAGCTCTGGAGGTCACCTGAGAAACTCTTGAGAGGCAATCAGGGGGCACACTATGGAGGCTACCAGGAGCTTCCCCTGGAGGCTGAGGAGTCTATGGAGGCAACTATGTGCTGTGGATCCTTCCACTTGGTAAGCCCCTCAGATAGCCTCCACTAGGGAAGCCTGTTGAGTCCACCATGGGGTAGTGGAGGCCTCCACCGCACATGAAGATGCTCTGAAGCCTTTAAATTGAGCGTGGTGTGAAGGCTCGACAGATAAGGAAGAGGAAAGCTATTTGTTCCCCCTTCGCACACACTTACAGGAAGTCATGAGCAAGAATAAGTGATGTGGTGGCCTCCACTCAAGATGAGAAGCCAATAGTAGAGGTATTAAATTACTTTCTTTTAAATTTGAGATAATAGAAATAGATTTCACTAAATTTTTTTATAGGTTTGGAAAGATGAGCCAATAAAGTTCGATGACCCACAGAATGCTATCGTTGTGGTGGAGGAGCATCAGTTGAAGGTATGCATCATCTCAGTAGATCAATCCTTAATTCATAGTGAATCTAGCTCTTCATCACTAACTTTCATTGTCAGTAATTTTGTTGCAGCCAGCAGAGGCATATCATTTTGTTGACTTCTCATCCAGAGCTGTTCTGCCTAAGTCGATGCTCCATCTTATTGGCACGTCGTGCTCCCGATCCAAGGACATCAACTCCTTCATACATAAAATAACATATTCGTTTAATTAAGCTCACTTTAAAATATTTCTCACTTGCGGGGTGAGATTCGCGGTGGAATATCATTATTGTATGAGGGGTCGATGAGTTCCCGGTATTATCTCTTATACGCGTCGATGCCCTTAGAAATTCTCTGCAGGTATATGTCCCCTATTTGTACATCTCATTACCTTTGGGTAAGTTACCCCACATATATATTTTATTCAATCCTTGTTTGTATAGATGGAAACTACAATTTATAAATGTTCTCTTCTTTTCTTAGAGTATCTGAAATATGGCTACAAGGAAAGCAAAATGTTCATCTAGCATGTCACTGCAGATAGTGTGTCAAGGGCTGAGCTACTCTTACTTCTAATTATAGTTAATCAGCATTGGACACTCCTAGTTGGGCATATTAAGCTAGAAGCCTAGTATTTTTATGACTCATTACCAAAACCAACCCATAAGGCCATTCTTCCTGAGATTGTAATAGTTGTTTTCAATTTAGTTTCCGTAAACTTTTTTTTTGGACCCCCTTATAGACTATACTTTTTGCTATTCAGATCAAATTACTTGTTGAAGATGCTGGCCAGTATTTTGTGAGCTATCCCACAAAATGGCCAATCAAAATTATGAGTGGGCGGTCAAGATAATGATGTTATTTGAGGATGTTTGTCTCAAGTACATAGAGGCAATTAGGAAATTCCCATAACTGGGTGACCACCAAGATTGGCCTAAGAAGATGAATTGCTTTAGGCGAGTTAAACTATCTTTTGTTTAGGAATGAAAAAGCCAAGCTAAATTGTACATTTAAAGTTTTAAAGTTTGTATAAATTTCTTTTATTTTTTTATCCTTGGGCAATTTGGATCTTTTTTATTATTAAGAGAACACTGAATTTGGTTGATCTAGAATGTTTTCTGGGATGTGTTTCATCTGCTCTCTACTCTCACAGTAGTATTTCATCTATTTTTCTTCAATTTTTCTTGGCAATTTTGGATAAATTATGATTAATAGAGAACATATGCAGCAATCTGGTTGAAGTTGGGATGCTCTACTGAGATATATTTTGTCTGTACTCTCTGTGCTATTTATGCTATCTGTACTCTCTATACTCTCTGTACTCTCTGTACTATCTGGACTTTCTGTACTTTTTGTACCCTCTGTACTTCTTGTACTCTTTATACTCTCTATTCCATATAGGTAGTTTGAAGGCTGACTATAAGAATATTTGAGGTGTTATGCAGCTTAACTCTTTATATTCTCCTCATAGTACATATTATTTGCTTATTTTTTTTCCATTTCCACTTTTACTTTGCAGGATGGAGAGGAATTGTTCACTATAACCTTAAAACAAGTTGAATGCTCTTGGGTTGCTTTTTTATGAGTTTTTTGAGCAGTTTTGCATGTGAACCCTCTCTATACTCTCTAAACCCTCTATACTCTTTATAATTTATGTACTCACTATACTCTCTGTACTCTCTGTACTCTCTATACTCTCTGGACTCTCTGGACTCTCTATGTACTCTTCTCTACTCATGGGTAGTTGATATAATATTATTTACGATTCTATGATGATTTCTTTACTTGTTTGGAGAAAATAAGCTTAATTTTGATATTCAAATTATATCATATTTTAAATTGGATCAGTGCAAAGTGAAGTTAAAATTTACATTATCTAAAATTTACGTTATACTGAACATTAATGCCTCAATTTGAAAGTATGTAGGAGAAGCAATATGAACTACTTAGCATGTGAACGTAATATAAGTGGGTACGATTATTAAACTTAATTCTTTAATAAAGGAAATTATGATCTTTAAAAATGTGATAGAATTTTGTGAATGCATAAAATTACTTTCTATCAGTCGAAATTATGCTTCTTAAAACCTACTTTCTACTGAAACATGTGCATAAAATAGACAAATAAACTATCGTGATGGGGCTTACAGCGTCTTATTGAAAATATAAATTTTGAAGGCGATGAGCAAATTCTATATTTTAAGATGAGGAATTTTCAAATAATGTCAGTATCATCTGAATTAAATTAATATTATTGAGAAATTTATAAATAATTACTAAACTAATATCATCAGTACTAATGGATTGTAATGAACATATTTTCTCCAAACATGCCAAAGAAACAGGAAAAAAATGACCAAAAATGCTCTCTGAGAGTACAGAGAATTATCAAAATTCCCCAGAAACCATCCAAACATCCCTCCAAATTGCTTCCATAATGTAATGAACATATTTCTCCAACGAAAGCAAAAAAAAAGGCCAAAATAAATACTCTCAAGAGAGTACAGAGTCTGATGCAAAATCACTAAAACTTACCAAGCAGCCTCCAAATTGTTCCTAATGGATTGTAATGAACATATTTTCTACGAATAGGCCAAAGAAATTAGAAAATAATGACCAAAATGCTCTATACTCCCATGAGAGTACAGAGAGTATAGATGCAGAAATCCCCTAGAAACCATCCAAACATCCCTCCAAATTGCTTCCAATGGAATGTAATGAGCATATTTCCTCCAAATAGACTAAAGAAACTAAAAAAAATGGCCAAAATCGTCTGTACTCTCAAGAGAGTACAGATGCAAAATAACACTAAAATCAAACAACCAAGTTGTTCCTAATGGATTGTAATGAACATATTTCCTCCGAACAGGCTAAAGAAATTGGAAAATAATGATCAAAATGCCATGTACTCCCATGAGAGTACAAAGAGTACAGATACAAAAATCTCCCAGAAACTATCGAAACAGCCACCAAATTACTTCCACTTGAATGTAATGAACATAATCTCAATAACCAAGCCAAAGAAACTGGAAAAAAGTATCCACAAAATCTCATCTCTGAGAGTCTGAGAATGCAAAATAATACTAAAAAATTAACCAAACTCCAAATTATTTTGATGGATTATAATGAACATATTTCCTCCAAATAGTCAAAGAAATAGGAAAAATGACACTCGAATAGAAATCTGAGAGTATAGAGAGTAGAGAGTACAAAGTGAGATGCAAAATAATGCTAAAGAAGCAACCAAACAACCAAATTATTCTAATGGTTTGTAATGAAGATATTTCCTCCAAATATTCTCATAAAAATTGGAAAAAATGCCCAAAATACTTTTATGTTGTCTTTGAGAGTGAGAGTACATGCAAAACTCTCCTAACCTAAACCCTCAAGTTGCTTAATAAAATGTAATGAACATATTCTCTAAAACTCATGAAAAAATAATATAAATTGGTTATTCTCATGAGATTACAGAGAGAATACCCATGCGAAGCAGATCCACAAAATAAGCAAAGTCCTCTTGCAAAGAACTCCAAACAGTGTAGGAAATATACACTAAATAAAAGAATTTCAAGTAATAACACTAACAAACCGTAAAAAAATTGTACATATACAACGGTTGAGAAAAATTACCGATGAATTTTTATTTAATTCATCTCAGCTATTTCCTCAAGGCCATAACTTTCAAATTGTTCTCCATCTTCATTCTTTCAAAAGGAAATGAGATTTTCTATTTCTCTCTCTAAGCTCGGTTTGCAAGAAAAAAATACACCCTAAACCCTAAATCTAGATATATATTTCTTCTAAATTCTCCCGCGCATTCCAACGATGCTTCTTCTCTCGCTATTTGAACGAGACGGGTCGGGTCGGGCCAGGGTAAGCGCATTTGATTGATGGCTCTACCTTGCTTACGAGGATGAGTTAATTTTCATTGCAGGCATTACATAGTTTGATATATACTCTATAAAGTACTCTACATTTTATGAAATACTTTGTATTGCATGCATTACAAAATTTGATAAGCCCGTATGTTCCTATCAACAAGATTAATAAAAGTCAAAGAAAAAAAATTTTGTAATGAAGATTATATTAATATTGATGATATTAGTTTAATTACACTTATAAATTTATCAATAATATTAATTTATTTGATGATACTTTGATTGTGGCATTGAATGTGCCACGAGTATAATGGTTTATTACTATTTGATTTGATATACCAAGTATCATTCAATAATTATTAGATATTTCACAATACAAATTACTTAATAAATTTTAGATGATGTAAATTTTAACTTCACTTTTTTTAGTTGATCCAATTTAAAATATGATATAATTTGAATATCAAAATTAAGCATATTTTCTCCAAACAAGTAAAGAAATCATCATATAAGCTATATATCAAGTTACCTAGTTGAAGTGTCAGGAGAGTACAGAGTACTGAGAGAATCTGAGAGTATAGAGTGATCTTGCTCAGTAAAGCTTCTTTTGTTTTGTGTTTTTTACCTTCAAGATGCTCTTTAAGGGCTTCCTCACTAGAAGTACTGACCTCACAGATAGCACATACCCACTATGCCATAAGACCTTCCCTCTGTTTGGCATCCCTATTATCACTGCAACTTCATCGGGGGTGATTCTCTTTAAGGCTTCTTTTGCTTTCTGTAAGGCTTCGTTTGCTTTGTGCTTTTTACCTTCAAGATGCTCTTTAAGGGCTTCCTCACTGAAAGTGCTGACCTCATAGATAGCACATTCCCTCTATGTCATAAGACCTTCTCCCCTCTATTTGGCATCCCTATTATCACTGCAACTTCATCGATGAAAGGAATGCAGAAAGAAAGCATGATTCTCATGTCCCAGAAGGAGGAGGTAAGTCTTCGTCTATGATAATGAATTGATGTAGATGAAGCCTCCTGAAATGTCAATGACTTCATTACTAAGAGTGTTGCAATATTATCAAACAGAAGCGTAGGACTACATCAAGTTATCCTTTTCGGACATATAAACTTCAAAATGAAAAAAATGACAATGTGATGCAAATCAACCATCCATAAAATCAATCAAGTCACCCTACAAAATTGCTACTAATGGATTGTAATTAACATATTTCCTACAAAGCAAGCTAAATAAGCGCATTGGCAAAATCATCATTCTCATGAGAGTATAGAGAATGCAGATGCAAACCATCCAAACCATCCAAGCGAATGAAATGTAACAACTAAAAACAAAAAAAAAAATTATTTGTACTCTCATGAGAGTACAGAGAGTACAAATATAAAAAAATACTAACAAATCAATCAAACAACCTCCAAATTGTGTCTAATGAACATATTTCCTCCAAATTGGCCAAAGAAATAGGAAAAAAATGACCAAAATGCTCTGTACTCTCAGGAGAGTACAGAGAGTACAGAGAGTACAGATGTAATGAAAATAATCTCAACAAAGAAACTAGAGAAAATGTCCAAAATTCTATCAAGAGAGTACAAATGCAAAATAACACTAAAAATAACCAAACGACCTCCAAATTGGTGATGGATTGTAATGAACATATTTCCTCCAAGAAAATTATTTCTAATAGAATGTAATAACCATATTCTCTCCATCCAGGTAAAATAAACTGCAAAAATATTCAAAATTATATTAGTCATGAGAGTACTGGATCTCAAAATCCAACAAGCAAGTCCTCTTGCAAAGAACTCCAAGCAGTGTAGAAATATACACTAAATAAAAGAATTTCAAGGAATAACACTAACAAACTAAAAAAATTATGTATACAATTGAGAAAAATTATCGATGAATTTTTATTTAATACATCCTCGGCTATTTCCTCAAGGCCATAACTTCCAAATTCGTTCTCCATCTTCATGGTTCTTTTGTAAAAAGGAAATAAAATTTTCTCTTTCTCTCTCTGAGCTCAGTTTGCAAGAAAAAAATACACTCCTAAACCCTAAATCTAGATATATATTTCTTTTAAATTCCTCTCACGCATTCCAACGACGCTTCTTCTCCCGTTGTTTGAGCAGGCGGCGAGATCAAGATAAACGGCGTTATCACGTCAGTTCTGGTGCGTTAAAACGGGAAAAAAAACCACTGGACATGCATCGGGCCAGGATTGGAATCCGCACGTAAAGCTTTGTGCAGACTCCGAACATAATATTTTTTCCTATAATTGAGAGACAAAGAGGGCTGGCTAAGAAGAGACGTGAGCTAGGTGTTGAATTGGAGGGGGGATGGAACTATATAGATAGGAAGGGATTGGTCTTAGGTAGGTTGGAACACATTGAAATGCTATGAACTATTGCACTCAGTTGGAGGAGTCAAATTTGGATGAGAGATACCAGAAAGGGTATGCCGAGATAGAGGAGGGAAAAAAATGGAAAAATGTTGGAGACCGAGAGGAACCCGTCTGATGATGGAGTTCCTTCGACTCGAAAAAGGAATGGAGAAGGAATGGAAGGGTATGCCCGGAGGAACCCATTTTCAGAATGATGATGATTTTTTTTTTATTTTACATAGCGCTTAGAGATTTTTTTCTTATGTTTCATCATGTTGTCACTTGTATTCTTATATAAATTTCCTCAATCATTTGATAAGAGGATATTTAAGAGGAGAGATGGCTTGTCATCTATGAGCTCGCTGAGGCCATTTGGTTGGATTGAGAACAATCCTCATGGAGATCGATAGGGATATGATTGAGCAACATGGTAACATGTTGAGACGGCGTGATATTTACTTTTTCTTTGCATCCTCCTTACTTGATTACTGATTTTTTTTGAGGATCCATATTGGGTGAGTAGCATCAAGTTGAAATGTGGGAACTAATCCTCGATATTTTACATTAGGCCTTAAGTATATGATTTATCACAACCTTATAGATAGTGTTGAACATAAAAGTTCAGTTATTGAGCCATCATCAATTAATCTTCGTTAGATTGGCTTAGATTTCGCCAATGGGTTAGATTTCTACTCTTCCATGTATTTTATGTTACTAGATACATTTTATATACACATGGATACTCTAATGATATTTATATTGTCCATGTTTTATTTTGGTGGCATTCCTCTTGCTTGGGCTCCTGAGTTATTTGGGATCTAACATGATCATGTTGGATAAGGAGTTGATAGTTACACTTTGGGACTTTAATATGTCTACTATTTACTATTTTAGTGTGTTCCACCTATAAGGTTTTGTAATTGATGATGGTGATCGATGAGGTAGGTTAGCCATGCCACCTATTTATATTCACTATCTTTTAAACATTATCTTATCTTAGTGAGTACATGGATTCGAGTTTCTTATAATAATAGAAGTCTATATTGCTACATGATCCTTTTGATTGTGTCAAATGGTAGTTTATCGAGGATAATGCTAAGACTTCTTTACTAGTTAGGCACCAATATATAGGATTTGAGTGATGACTTATTTTTTTGTATTCATTTTTTTCATCTCTTTAGAGAGGTCTATGTGTGTTCTATTAGCTAGCGGATTTTATGAGTGAGTGGATCTCATTAGCTCAGAATACTAGCTAGAGTTTATAGAGTTCTTGGAGAGATTTTATTCATTGGATAAACTGATGTTACCTTATGGCATTACTTTATGCTTGGATTCATTTCACATACATGGTGCATTTGCTTATTTTGAGTGCCCAACATACTTTTGAGCAAGGATATCCCTTGTATTTTATGCATCATCTACTTTTAAGAGGGATATCGCCATTTTTCTTGCATAGTGAGATCAATTTTTCTAGTCCACTATGATGGTTTGCCACAACTTGATAGAGATTGACCTTCATTGGCTTGGAGTGATTCGCTTACTTTATAATTATAGATGTTGAGAGTAGCATTTTTATACAGCTGATTGTATTTGTTCCTGTTAGTTTATTGAATTTCTCGATCATATTTTGCAGATTGATTCTCTCGATATCATGATGGATGGTCATTCATTCTTGGGATAGTTGATGTCGGAAGACTATGATAATGCCTCTTGAGATCGTTACTATCTTTTCTATAGTTTTGCTTATTCCGATACTAGTTCTCATTTTGATAACTCCTCGCATAGTTACACGGATCTATTATACTCATCTTACAGGGTGCTCTTTTGGTCCATTCTTGAAGCATGGTGTGAAGAGATAAGAGCATAGAGTGAGGTCTTTAGAGTTCCTCGAGGTCAGAAAACTCATGAGACCACCGACAGGATAGCTGAGGTATATTCAATATCTTTATGTTTAATACTTTTGTCATCTCTCTCTTTAATGTCTTTCTTCTTAATTTGTGCCATGATGAGCGGTAGACCCCATGAGTGTGAGCTAGATTCTTCTTCTACCCATACTAGGTTCCTTCACCACCAGCAGAGCATTTCAAGAGCCTATCCAAGCTTTTGGTCCATGAGTCCACTTTCAATGATGACTTTTGACTCTCGGAGGTGCCAGTGTCACTAGCACTAGATATACTCAGGACTTTAAGTTGGTTGATTTAAGTGTGCATGTCTTTGATACTGCCTCAGATTTTGCTACTTCTTTTTGTGGAGTCTCTTCACCAAGCCTTACCACTAACCAAGATACTTCTAAGATCAAAGACATAAAGTGGATCTTTTACCAATCCATCATACAGTCTGGAGCTTACTAAATAGTGAGGATCACGGAGGACTTTGCCACTTATGATGCAGTCTGCATTAGATTCACCATATACTTTACTTTTTTTATCTTTTCTTTTGTCGGTTCTCTTTTATATTTACTATTTTACCTTATAATGATTATTATTTTTTTATCTCTTGAGAGTTATGAGTCTACCATTGATATCCATCTACACTAGATCCATGTGACAGGGGCATGCAGGATTATAGCTTGATGTTCTTGAGTGATGTGATTTCTAGGCTTACTAGGCTCACCGAGTCACTGACCATTTTACATTATATCGAGAATAGCATTATAGATGGTTAGCTTCCGGTTTGGAGTGCGGTTCTCGGTGAGGCTCTTTATAGAGATGCGATTTTTTGATTCACCGATGAGGTCACTCATATTGTATATTTCTAGATTCACTTCACTGACTTCAAGAAGGGTGGGATCCATAAAGGCTAATCTAGCACATGATGAGTTTGAGAAGAGTGTTGAGGCTCTTTGACACTACCTCCAGAGATCGATAGATGCCACTTCAGAGTTAGACAAACTGACTAGCAAGATCAGGGAGTTATGGAGGGACCTCACGAGCGTGATATCTTACAAGTCAGATTTGTAGGCAGAGCAGGATAAGAGAGCTTGAGCTATGAGCGAACACCATTACATACCCATAGCCATGGTGGATCTATTTAACGAGTTATGGAGGCTTTCTGCGAGTGAGCATGAGTCATTCTCTAGAGCAGCTAGGCTTCTATGATGTACCTTTTCAATTTTTTTATTGATCATGTACCATTTTATTATATTAGTGGAGAATCAGTATTTCTCTCTTCTTTATTTATTTTGTCTTTGCACTCACTTCATATCTTCATCTTTGCATATGTTTGAGGTATTTCTTTTACACTCTTGCTTTAAGGATAAAGGATCTTCCATAATCTTGTTTATAGTCGGTCACTAAGGCTTCTAAATCACTTGGGTATGTCAAGTCAAATTTACTTTAGGCAATAGCTACTATCATCAAACTAGCATGTGGTGGCTCTACCATGGCCTTTCTTATTGAGTGAGAAGAGCAACTTGACTGATTTGAATTTATTTGAGTCGGCCGGTGACCCACTTGAGTCTTAGACTTGAAACGTGGACTTGCTTCCCCAACTTAACAATATCAAAGTTTACAAAGTTAAAATCCTCACTTGACTTTAGAACTATTACAAGTATAGAAGATGAATCTTTAACTATAGAATCATATTATGCTTATTTAAAGATACATTTTTGTGTGATAATTAAAAGTATCTTTTATAGTAGGATATTAGAGTAATCAAATGGGGATCTACAGTATGATGTCTAATCGAATATATTTGGGGATCTCTTCTTATAGCACAATGTCAACCAATATGAAAAATAAAATAAATGTCTTCGGTCTTGCAGGGGGAATTCTAAAGCACTTTAAAAGAATTATAAGATGAAATTAGGCAAATACATCAATATTTGAGTTGATATATTTGTTCTTAAGAGAGCTTAACACATAATATTGATTTCATCTATATATAAAATCTAAAAATGCCCCCTAAGTAATAAGAGAATTTTCACGGTGTTTTTTTAAAAAAAAATTTAACCATCTATTATCAAAGATTGTCTTCCTTTTCCCTTGATTATATATATTTATTTAGGGATTTCAGCAAGAAGCACGATATCGACCTAAATAAATACATATAAAAATGCCCCATGTCTTGCAAAGGGATTTTTATAGTACCTCGAAAGTATATTTATCATGTATAATACTATTTCAGGTATCGGCCATTAATTAGTGGCATTGATCTTTCGCCATTTAGGTCAATGAGTTGGTATGCCTCTCCTTGATACACCTTTTCAATGGCCCTCCCAATTAGGCTCAAATTTGTCATTAATTCTTCGATTAGGAATAATTGGTCTTCTCAGCACCAAGACCAATTCCCCTTCTTAGAATGTTTGAGGATGCACTATATGATCAAAGCCCTGGACATCTTTGCTCGATAAACTTCCAGATTTTTATGAGCTTATAATCTAACTTTATGAGGTGCGTTGAGTTCCTCCATGCTCAAATGAGCATTTTGATCTTCAATTAGATTATTTTGGATTGCTTCTGAGTGATGGAAAGTCAACTTCAAGAGGAAGAACCACTTCTCTAAATACCAATGAATAGGGAGCAACTTTAATTGGTGTCTTATTGGTAATTCTATACATCCATAATAGTAGTTTAGTATGTCATTCTCTCTTTTTTAGTAAGGATTTTTAGTGTCTTGAATTTTCTTTGCTTCCTTGATTGGTTATATATTGAAGAGTATCAATCAATTTTGTGTCAATCAATTTATAAATCTTTGTACTTTTAAAAGCTGGGCCATTATAAAAATTACTCGATGTGCACTCCAAATCTATGACATTATGCATAAAGAGGTTGATCACTCATGTAGTAATTTCTTTAAATGGGATGGACTAAGAGAAAATCGTCATTCTACTAGGATGAAGAATGATGATGGAGGACCAATTGGTCCAATTACATCTATACCCCAACATTAAAATGGCCAAGATGTTATTATATAGTAGATTTGGAGGTTGGTGGATTATGTTCCATGTACATTCATTCACCTCTTTATATGATTAATACATTTCTCACCATATATGGCGATAACCCATCTTTACTACCATTTTGGGACAATATATGCACCACAAAGCCTTCATGAATTTTTATTATTTTGCTAACATTTACATATACATAGTAGCTACATTTGTTTAAAGCATCTATGATATAAAGTGTTATTGAAAGCATAGACAATATTCTCTTCTTAATTTGATCTATCAATAATTAATTGATAATTTGTCTTCTTTAAAGTAATGATGAATGACTCCAATCATGTGGCTCTTCTATTATAAAGGCCTCCCATTACTTTTAGTAATGTCATGCTTGTCTTTTGGTATAACTTCTTATTAATTTTTGGGATGATGAGAAGCAACTGATCACATCCTGGGTCAAATTTAATAACCTCTATGGGGATTGTAACTTTCTTTGGCTCTAGAACTTATATCTCGATCATGATATAATTCATTCCTTGCTATCTCCTTATTTAATTTTGCTAAGCAATCTACTTTTATTCTCAAATCAAAATACTCGACTTAGTGTGACATTTGGTATTTACTTTATAAGCAGAACTCACTTGTGATAAATAGCTAACTCAAGCTTGTTGATTTTTTATGCCAAGTAGTTGATTTATAATAAGCTAAGAATCGAAAGTATCTGATTTTGAATGCCTATGAAAATAGCTTACTCTATATACGATACAACTTCATTATTAGTTCTTGGCTCAATCAACCCATATGATCATCTCATTATCCCTCATTCTAGTGTTATGAAATGAGATACTGTTCTTACCCAGAGATTTGGAGGTTGGACTTGTTTGATTGATGAGGCTCCATCAAATCTTGTGGTGTTTATTTTGAGATGTGGGACATCACATAGATCTTATGGGGTACTTATTGAAGTGATGTACATTAAGGAATGATGTACTATCTAAAGATAGAAATCACCACCCTATAATGGGCCTAATCACCTAATAAGGACTCTAGGCATGATGGGTCTTGAATATACCAGACATATTTTACATGGAAAAGTAAGGGTTTATTTTAAGCCGTGTTCATTAAGTTCCATATGGAGGCAATCCCTCATAGTTAATTACATCCTAAAGAATGAAATCCCTTAGAAATACTCTCAATTAAAATAGACAATTAGGGTCTCCAAAGATTTCAAGGTTAAAACTATCAAAGGATGGCTATTTTAGAAAATCAAATGGGATAGATCAAGGAGAAGACTTATTTTTGGAATCCAAAGGAGAAAGAAAGTAAATACTTATGATACTAGGAAGGAAGTCATTCAATCTACCCTATAATTGACTTTATATTTTTGAAATTGAAGAGAGTTAATTATTTGAGTTGACATTTTATTAGATGTTAGGGCTTATAATTTCACAACATAAGATTGGAAATGCTTAAGAGGTGAGAATGCTTGTAGCCATAGGAAACAACAATTTCAGATCCTAAATCTAGAGAGCTTTGGCAATGGCACAACATAAATCTAAGGTGAAAATGGGTATATGGTTTACCTCTACAAGAGAGAATAAACACCAGACTGCTGGACTTATTACATCCTAGAGTGACAGTCAACTAACTCCTCTTACGCTTTAAATCCATGTTGGTAAGTCTTATGCTTTGTATGATGGCTAGGTTGTTGTTTGTTTAGAGAGGAAACTAAGTCCTTAAACTCACTCCCTAAGTGACTAGACCATGAGTGGTATGAAATCATGACTTAATCTAATGCAAATTTTATCAAATTTATTTGATTCTTTTTGGACTCTTTGTTTTGATACTAGTTATGGGATTTTGTATGCCTATATGCATGAAAACTTGATTATGGGTCAAATCAAGAGATAAAGGAGTGTTCTTCCATCAGAAGCTCTCACAGGAGCCTTCATTCTCTAGCAAAGATGGAAGCCTCCTCTTAACAAGAGTGGAAGAATATGACATGCATAATATTATACATTCATCCATCCAACTAAGGGGTTGCTAAAAATTTAATTATCTTGATATAATTCCTAGGATTTTATGTAAGGTTATGAATTATTTTAGAATTTTAATTATGAGTTGTTAATTAGGTTAAAAAAAATTAATTTTTATCCTAAGAGCTTACCTCATCCAGGCCATGCATTCAAACATCAAACATGAAGAAACTGGAAAAACCATGTTGTTCTAGTGCACAATCTAAACACAACATCAAACAATTTATAGACTACCATAAAAGAGTAAAAGGCCAGTGCAGTTGGGTTCTGCCGTACACCCCGAAAAGAGAAAAAAAATGATGGGTAGCCGAGCTTTACTCTCATACGGATTACAAAAATAATACATGCTATGGGGACTTTTTTTCTTCATTTCTTCCTTCTCTTTCTTTTGATTTGATTCGCTCAAAGGCATCACAAAACCCTGAGGGAAACTTTCTACTTTGCTCATCCCTTATCATAACACTAATCCTAATTCCTAATACAAAATTACATTAAAATAAGAAAAGTAAATCTAGTTACACAGAAACAAATGTCGTTAAAAATACCATACAACCTAAGTAGTTATATGAATAATTTGGACTTAGGACACATGGGTAACCAAATCCTAAAATAGGTTACACTTAGGGCTAAGCAACCTCGCATCAAAAGCATTTATGTTTCTATTATACATTAAGCACAACCCCTTACAAAATATGATTAAATAATAGCAAACATCCAGCCTATGAAAGATACACCCTAACATCCAGTCTAAAATATTACATCATAAAATAAAACACAACATCATACAAGCAACACCTTAACTTAGCACTAGAAGTGGTGACTTAGTATTCTAATGTGTGTGCTTAAGGCTTGTGTGGCAAGACTTTACTAGGCGTCTTTAGTTTAAGTTTTAATTTTGAGTTTGAATTTGTTTAAATTTTACCTTTGGGTGATTTCAATTTAAATGATTTAATGAATTATTTTTCATTTTTATTTCACTTTTATTTGGTTAAAATGATATTTACATTTTCAAGAATGAAGAGTATAACGAATTCCATTTGTGGACATAACTCACCCAATTCTACATCCTAACTCTTAAAGAGTCTAACTAAGGTCCTTAAATATCTTAATTAGCCCATTTGAATTTGTGTAATTGATTTGATTTAATTTATTTGATTTGATTTAGAATTTGAATTAGTTTGAGTATTTGATTGATTGATTTTGATTTTGATGTTTTAGTTTAATTACATCTTGATAATTCAATATCCTTAATATCTAATGAAGTTTAGGTTTGTTTAAATTCATGTGCTTTTGATTGATTAATTTCAGATTAAATATTTTTAGTTTAATTAAATCTTGATAATTCAATATCCTTTTAAATTAATATTTAATCATTTTCTTTGATTATGGTTATGTGACTTAATTTTATGCTTATTTAATTTGATTGTGGTTTATTTATTTGTAATTTGATTGGATTAGATTGATTGAGATTTTATTTTGATTTTAATTGAGTTTGATTCTTTATAATTGATTTTATTTTTAATCTAAATTTGTCATGTTTATCAAAGTTTGGTTTGTATTTTGATTTCATGCATTGGATAGTTAATTAGTTTATCTTATTTAGCGGGTTGAAAGAGATTTGTTTGATTACATATTAAATTGATTAGAGTCTTTCTTAATTTGATTTAATTTGATTTGATTAGCTTTATTATCCTATGGGTTTTCTTAAGTTCAATGTGATTATATGATTAGTTTAATTAAGAAGTGTATTTATATTAATTATAAAGGTTTGTTTAATTTTTAATTTGATTTCATATTTATTTAGGTTAATGATGTAATTAATGACTTAATGATTTAAGTCTAAATTAAGAATTGATTGGTATTTAATTGCATTTATGTTTGATTAAGTTTTAGTTTAATATGATTAATTTGATTAACTTAATTAGTTTACTTAAGATGTGTGATCAAATTAATTAGTAGATTAATTAAGTGTTTGATTTGAATTAATTTTAATATGATTTATAAAGTTAATTTGGTTTATTAAGATGATGGATTAATTTATTAAGTTTGCATTAATTAGGTGTTTATTCAATTGGATTAGCAGGTGTGTCTTTAAGTTAATTATTAAATTAAATAAAGTTTCATTTAATTCTTAATGATTTAATTAATGACTTAATGATTTAGGTTTAATTTAGGTTTTGATTAGAATTTAATTGCATTTTGATTATTTTAATTAAGCTTAGGTTTAATATGATTGATTTGATTAACTTCATTAGTTTACTTGAAGGGTGTGATTAATTATTGCATTTAATTAGGTTTTTGATTTAAGCTTAATTTTAGAGTTAGCTTTAATGTAATTTATTTAATTATTATTTAAGATGATGAATTAATTTATTAACTTTGGATTAATTAGATGTTTGATTAACGTAATTAAATTTTTAAATCATTAGATTAGTTAAGGGTTTGTTTAATTAGAGATTAATGACTTAATTTCTCACATGAGAGTGATTTAATTTGGTTAAGTGTTTTACTTAAGTTTGATTTATTAAAGATTATTGTTATTACCATCATTGTTATTAATTATTTATTCCATTTCAATTAAGTTTGATTATCTTAATTAGAGTTTTATTTGATTTGATTCATTTATTATGTTTATTTGATTTAACATGTTTGATTTAGTTATTAGGTTGAAAATTTTAATGGTTATCTTATTCCAAATGGATGTAATTTAATCATATGTTAATTAAATTTACTTTAACTTTATTTGATTTAATTTGATTAGTATTAAATGATTATGTTGAATTGGTTTATTAATCAATTTAATTTTTTGCAGTTTATTTAATAATTAATTAGTTTCAATTTATTTATACTCATTAAGGAGTTTCATATGACTAAGATTGCATGCTTAGTGAAGGTTTAGTTATACTAGTTTGACACATGTTAAAGTTTCCTAGATTTGTCTAATTTTAAGTTTGATTTAAGATTTAACCATTTGATTAACTTAAATAGGTTTAATCATATTTAATTTAATTTCCTCTACTGATAATATTTTTTTGATTTGATAATGATTTCTTAAGTGTTATTTCATTTCTAATATTGATTTGATATTTAAATTATTTTTTAGATTATGTTTTAATTAACTCCTTAATTGATTAAACTCTACTCTTAAGTATTTGTTTGGGGTTCATTAGGATTCAGAAGATCACATTATTTTTTTAAGAGTCTTAGATATCAATTGAAGTGATTTAAGCCATTTTGAAGATTTTTGTAAATTTATGACATATATTTGGAGAACACTTGGAAGAAAATAAATATAATTTTCTCTTAGATTTGCTAGAGGGATTTTGAATTTTGAATGAAATGCTTTCATAAATGAGGGCTATTTATAGGAAAAGGTCATTTTGAATTATTTCAAAAAAATATTATTTTAAACTCATGCTATCATGTGATAATTTAATATTCAATAAAATAATAATTTATATTAAATAAATTTTAAATTAAAGTAAAATTCATCTATTATGGGTGTAAAAAATAATCAAATATGGCTCTTAATATATTCAAAGTAGCATTCATTTTATTAAAATCTATATTTAAAAGTCATAATAAATTTAATTTTAATCAGCGTATTAGTCTATCAAATTAAAAAAAAATCAAGGAATCCATTGGAGATGAAATCATATAAATTCCTTGATTATAAATACTTAAATACAAAATTTCATTTATTTTGTTAATTTTGACATGTGACATTTAAAATTATGATATAATTTATATATAATCATACATATATTTAGTTATCATATAATCATCAAATTAAATTAAAATATTTAATTATATTAAATAAATAAAATAATTACACTTAATAGTCATTATCATTTATTATTTTGACAATTCAAATGCTATGTATGAAACATATAATTGAATGTTAATTTGATAGAGATTTATATAAATTAACCTCATTAAAATAATAAGTTATGAGCAAATTGATTCATACCATTGAATAAATGCATATAACCTAAAATATTATATTTTGAGCTTCACATTATCCAATTTGATTCTTTTTCTTCTCTCTTGCAATTTTCAAACATATTATGAGATGTATTAGATATGTAATTATCATTGATATATCTGAAATACATAAAAACATTCATTAGAACATCCAAATATTCATTTGTTATCATCAAAATTGATCGGATTGAACACGAGGCTCATTAAGCCAACATCATTTCATTCTTCATTCTTGAAAACTTAAATATTACTTTAGCCAAATAAAGTGAACATAAAAAAATGGGAATTAAATTACTAAACCATTTGAATTGAAACCAAACAATAGTAAAATTAATCTGACATATATTTTTGGTTTAATTAATGAAATTTGATTTTTCACTAAAACTCGAATTAAGCTCAAAATACTCAGTGAAATTTTGGGATCTTAGGTTTTTGCTTCCTCTCGGAAAGATGAATCCAATGAGCCCTTGTTCGTAATTTTTGACTATGTATTTTATTTTATTTTAATTTTTTAAGTTTCAAATGATTTAAATTAATTTTTTAAAATAAAAAAATACAGGCGGCGGCGTCTATGGAAGAAATTGACCACAAAAGCGACCCGACTCGGTCGATAAATGTCTAAAGTGACCCTTCAACCGTCGATGCGTCGGATGGTCATCGAGATGGTGATCTAGATAGGATCGTGATCGGTGCGATGAGCTATCCAATCACGCGAACCACGTGATCGGATGGTCCAGATCGAATCGGCATCGATCGCGATTGAGATTCGCAAACCGCGGATCGGCGGTATAGCATTTGGATGGTGAATAGTAAAAATAGCTTTTTAAAGGGAAAATAGGATTTTCTAAGTGAAAACTTGTCCAAATGGACTTATTTCGCATTGATTCGCACCAAAAAAATTCTATTTTTTAATTTGGATGATTTAAAGTAAAAAATACGAGATTATCTAGGGGAAATTTCTAAAATCATGAGAAAATTAACACAAAATGCGAGAAATCCTAAGGCCGGCTAAAGTTTGGTGAAATTTACCTCACTGAGGATGGTTTCCGGCGGCGGTGAAGATCCGAGCGAACTCCTAGGTATGTGAGGAAGCTTTGGAATGATCTTTAACCCTTGCCTTCCTTTGGAACGTCATCTTCTCCGATGTCTACCATCGTCTCGCCAAAAAAGCAACTATTTGTGTTTTTGAGCTCAAAAATGGCTCAAAGAGGTGGGGGATGGGTTCCTTTTTGCTTTGGAGAGCTTTTGGGGGCTGAATAGTTGTAGGAGATAGAGATCTAAAACCTAATTTCTCCCTCCTTTTTTAATGGCCAAAAATGCATTCTTTTTTGAATTTTGTCTCCAAATTGATTGTCATCTTGCTTGGGGTGGTTGGAATGGATGATGGATTGATTGAGGACTTTGATTTTGCTTCAAAGTCCTCTCATGCTACCATATGATCAGCTCAATTCAATGCAAATGTTGGGGAGGAGTTAAGTGCATATGATGGGGGAGAATTAAATGAGGTTGGGTGGAATCTTATGTGAAGGAGGATCCATGAGGGGTTTAATTGGGTTGGGTTGATTTTGGGCTTATCCCAAATGGGTTTGGGTTGGGTTTGATCAACTCCTAAGGGGTCTTGGCTTAGTTTCAAGGGATTTGGCCTAATTTGGGTCATATGGGTCATATTGGGTCAAATTGATCCATTTGGCCAAAATTAGCCAAATTTGCTTGGGTTATGGGTTGATTCATGTTCAATTGGTAATTGAAGATGAATGTGGTCTTTGGTTTGAATTAATTTAGATTTAATTTGGATTTAGGCCAAATTGACCCTTTGAATTTGGCTAGGTTGTCAAGTTGACCAATTGGGTTTGATTGATCAAATTTGGTTTGATTATGGATTTGGTCAAGTTCAATAATCAATTTGGAATGTACTTGAGCCATGGGTTACAATCAATTTAGGTTAGATCATGATTTGACTCGATTTGGTCCTTTAAGCCAATTTGGGTCAACTTGGATCAAATGGCCAATGGGCTTGGTTTGGCTTTGGTGGTTCATATTTAAGTATTGATTTTGGGTTGATTTAAATCATTAATTTCAATCAATTTGATGTAGGATGAGTTTTAACTAGTTTTGGTTCATTTGGGCTAAGGGTTGAGTTGGTCAAATGACTAAATTGACTTGGTTTGACCCAATTAATTGCAATTGATCATCCTTGAGTGATCAACAATCATGGTGGAAGGTTTTGGTTAGCTTGGTTCAATCCAATTTGGGTTGGATTGGAAGTTGGTTCAAATGGGTCCTTTAGGTCACTTTAGGTCAAGTGGACCTAAGTAGGTCAATTGGTTTGGTTTTGGTTTGATTTGAGTTTAGTTGAACTTATATATGAGCCTTAGATTGAAATATAAATTCAATGACAATCAATTTGGAGTCCAATAGGTTTTGGCTCAATTGAAAGTTTTAAGTCAAAAGTGCTAAGTTAGGCTTGACTTGGGTTGACTTGAATTTGGTTTGATGATTGTAGATTTTATTTATATTTGGATAAATGCTCAAATGAATGATTGATTTGAGAAAAAATTCATTAGTTTTGACTTGGTTTGGATAGAATTTAGCTAAGTCCAAAGAATTGGCTTAAAGGGCTTAGATTGAGTTTGAATTTGATTTTCGATATAGTTTTGGTCATTTGAATTTGGATTTCATTTATATTTGTGAATATAAATGAAGGAATAATTGATTTATAAAGAGATCAATTGAGTTTGATTTGATCTAAGGGGAGTTTTGGCTAAAACTTATGAATGTGGTTCATATGACTTAGGAAGGGTCTTAAGGTTTGAATTTGATTTTGGGTTTCAATCATTTGGAGTCAAATTTGAAATTAGTTTTAGAATTTGAATTTGAGATTTGGTTTTAGAATTTAATCTGGGTTTGATTTGAAAGTATATCTAGATTGGGTTTAGGCTTTGGGATGTCTTAAGCCTTAGGTAATCTTTCTTATGATTAATACTTTAAGTCTCTAGGCTTAGGTTAAGTATTCACCTAATCACTATAAGTGTCTTATGACTAGAGTTCTCTTAGTGTAGAAGAGTCCTAAGTCTAAGAGAGAGATTAAGATTAAAAAATTTCTCAAATTTTGATTTTTCTCTTTCATGAATGAGCATAATTTGCTCGTCAAGCAAATCATTATTAAGAGGTGAGTCTGAATTGGATGTGGAAAATCTACTAAAATTTGTCCCTTCATGGAGCGTATGTGATATCAAATTGTAAAAGTAATAATGTCCATCTTGTCGACTTGTGCTATTCTTGTCATCAATTATTTCAGATCGATCCTTGAGATGAGAGTAATTTTATGAGATAACATGTAATGGAGGAGTTTTGGGTTGCAAAGATCAATGTCAAACAATGCTTCTATCAAAGAGTTTCTCATTTACCTATCAACCTCCGTGATATAATAAATAGCATTATCTTTGTCTTCTTTTTATTGTGTTGCAATAGTACTCAAGGGACTCTTAATATTGTATATAATAAGAGGCTTCCCCAAGTAAACTTGTAAGGATTGATGGATTTAACATATATATATTTTAATGCTATTGAAGGCTTCTTGGCACTCCTTATCTCATTTGAATGAAACATTCTTTTTCAATAGTTTTGAAAATGGTTGACAACACCATGATAGGTTTGATATAAATCGACAGATGAATGCAAGCCGTCCTTGTAAAGAGTAAAGCTGACGCAAACTCTTCGGTGGAGGCATCTTAACAATTGCCTTGATTTTAGCAGGATCAATCTCAATTCCTCTGTGAAGTTAATGTACCTAAGGAATTTTCCAGAAGATGCCTCGAATGCACATTTTAGGGGATTCATCTTGAGATCATATTTTCTTATTCTTTCAAACACAATTCTCAAGTCTTAAAAGTAATTTTCATGACTTAAGCTCTTGACCACCAAATCATCAACATAACACTCCACCTTTGGTGTGAATCTCATCAAAGATGCATCATAGCTCTTTGGTATAGCTAGCATTTTCAAATCAAAAGGGAATGAGTGTAATGCCAATAGGTGTTACAAGGATGTATGTCTTTCATCTTCAGCTGCCATCTTGATTTGATTATATCTCAATGATCTATCAATAAAAAAAACATATCGTAGTTGGATGTATTATCAACCAATAATTCTGATATAAAAAGTGGGAAGTCATCTTTTGCGCAAGCTTTATTAAGATCCCATAAGTCGATACAAATATGAATTTGATCATTTTCTTCTTCACGCACTACATTGGCTATCCAATCATGATACTTTCTTCGCATTATGAATCCTTCTTCAATTAGCTTTTTAGTTTCAATGATCACCTATTCTTCAATTTCTAATCTCATTCACCTAGGAGCTTAGTTAACAGGTGTTGCCTTCGGCTTGATTGCTAATTTATGAACTGTCACGTCAAGGGATAAGCCTGAAATTTCAACATATGCCCAAGTAAAGCAATCCTTGAATTTATAAAGCAGCACTTTTAACTCTTCAACTATTCTCATCAAGTAGAAGGGCATTGACGAAAGTTGGATGAGGATCATCCTCAGCTTTTAAGTTAATTTCCTTGAGCTCATCCATAGTAGATGTCTGCCCACCATCTTCGAGTTCTTAAGGTGCAGGCTTGGCTTCTACTTCTCCATCACTTATTAGGAGAATTTCATAAAGATCATTCTCTTCATCACAATTAATTTCAATTTCAACTTATATTATATTGTAACAAGCTTTATTTTGATGAGATTTGTATTAGATAAACACAAGACCTTTAGTGACAAACTTATCACTTCTTCGTGATGTTTGAGGACTTCTTTGACTTCACATCTTGTTAAAAACTTGAGTTTTCTGCTTTGTTGTTCCAATATGAATTCCAAACTTATGCATCATTCTTCATAATTTTGGTGGATTGTATATTGGTATTCTCATTGGCACCATCTCATCAGAATCATCATGTTGAGTAGGTTAATCAAAATTTGAGACTCCTGGATATATAAAATAAAGTTCACACTCTCAACGGCATATAGAATATTATCAATTCTTCAATATTATGAACCTTCGGTGGGTAATTTCTTTGAAACACATTGGGGTGGGTATAATTGTGTAGGAATCATTTGATGATCATCAGTGAGCTATCCTTCTTGAGATGACTCTTTGTACCCTATTTTCATAAGTAGATTCAAAGTAGTGAATCGACTCACTTATTTTATACTTTTATCTTTTTTTGAAATCTTATAAGTCCCTTTAAGTTTGACAGGGATATCTTCTTCTTCTTGTGTGTCACTTCCTAAATGAGGAATTGGTCTTCTTAATTTAGATATTAAATCAAGTGCTTTAGGGAGAGTCGACATTGCCTTCTTTCTTTCTTTTTTCCTTTGTTCTTTCTCTTTCTGAAGTTATTTTTTAGTTCTTGGAGTGGACGCTACTGCCTTAAGAGGCTCTTCCAGCTTAGGCTCTTTAAGGATGAAATATTTTGCATCTTCATAAATTTTTTCTTTATGGATAGAGAATAGTTATAGGTTGCCAAAAATTCTGAACTCTTCTCCATCTCTTAGGAACTTCATACAGCGATGTATAGTTGATGGGACCATACCATACTCATGTAACCATGGCCGACCTAGAAGGGCTTTGAATGATGAATCAACATTGATCACATGAAACTTGGCTTATGTATACAAATTTTTAAATTTTAGTGGGAGGATAAAAGAACCTAGAGTTTTCTTCCCTTTCTCATTGAAACCATGAAACATCAACTTATCCCTTCCAAGATGTTGGATATCAAGTGATAATCCCCTTAGTACTTTCAAACTCATAAGATTAATAGTAGAACATGGATCAATCAGTATTTGATTAATCGAGACATCATCACTCTCAACGATAACATATAGAGGGCGAGTGTGATCTACTATTCCCAACATAAGATATTCTTTAGAGAATGTGATTGCTGGGAGATCTTAAGTGATTGATCATACATTTTTTGACAAAATAAGCTTCATATCTCTCGGGTCTTTAAGAGATTGTATTAAAGGAGATCTCTTGGCATTAAGAGAGTCTCATACACACTTAATTATGCAGGAATCTTTCTCAAATGTGATAATATATTATAATTTATCTTTTCACTTGATTTATGTTTCTTTTTAGGATCTTTGAGAATGATATCTTCGTTGATTTTAATTTGTTTGTCTTTGTCTTTACTATAATTTCCCTTCTTTTTATGGTCGCAATACTTTACCACTCAACCGAACTTGAATCACCTTATCTTGTTGATTCCGAAATAGTTTCTTCCAATTCATCTTTCTTTCTAGAGGATTAGCCAAAAGAGCTAGAGTCAATCTTCAACTTCATACATTTCATAAGTGATGTTGTTGATAAGTCTGACTCTTCTCCATCAGGAAAACATAAATCTTCATCTAAACTGTTATCTTTTTGTTGAGTCATTAGACAAAATTTAGATGTTAACTCCTCAGACTCTTCTTTCTTTTCTACTAAGAATCCTAATGGGTTGGTCGAGTCTGTTTGACTGTCATTGCCATTTTGGAATGACTTATGCTTAAGAACATCCGATATCACATAAATGATTCGGCATATCTCTATTGGGCAAAATTCAATATTATCTTCTTCATCTAACTCAATAATATAGAGTTTAGACATAAAGTTTACAAGCTTGACTTGTTGTCTTGTCAGTTGGTGATACTCCTCTAAATTATTAATAGCCTTTTGAGTTCTTCTTTATTCTTCTTTATTTTATTGTGTTTGATTGGCTTCTATGAGAAATCTAGTAGAATTTGTGCCAGTTGCTTTTCTCTTTGGGATGAATTAGCAGTATTGGGGAGTCTCTGAGTCAATGACATGGAGGTTGACGCATACAATCTTGACACTGCTTTAAGATCAATCACTAGTCCAAGAGGTGATTTCCACCTCACCAGAACTCCTTCAAGTTGCTTCAACATCTTTATTATCTTTTAAAGATTATAGTCTCCCATTCTTGATCTGATTCTCTTTCTTCTTGTCTTTAATAGATGATATAAAAGAGGATGTAATCATCCTTGTAAACTCTCTTTTCAGGTTGACTAGAACACTATTAGATAATATAAATTCACCTCGTTGATACTTCTTTTCTAGCCAATCTTTGAAGACATAATAGTCCTCAATATATCGACCATGATGAACGGATAATAATTTGGATTATTAACTTGACAGCTTCTTCAGGCCTTTTACTTTCTAGTAATTGTAGACCAGCTTTGACTGCTTGTCAAAATAGTTTGGCCACATTATCCCATCTAAAGAAATAATCATCTTTTCCTTAAGAGACGGTTGTATTCGCTCATCATCTCTTGTTGCTTGTTTTGGACGCTCTCCATAGCCTAGAAATGTTCATGGCTTATCATTGCCTCTTAACACCAATTTTCACTGTGAATTAGGATGAACAAGCTTCTTTCCTTTCTCATCATTGTACATTGGCTATTTTCCTTTATCTACATTATAGATCACCCATTTTTCACCACTTGAGTTATAGGAAGCGGCGTGAGTTTCATTTCTTCTTGAATCTGAAGGCTTATTTTTCTTTGATTTTTTTGTGTAGATTTCAGACTCATCTTCTTGAATCAAGCTGAATTATCATAGATGTCATTTTATCATCCATATTGCCCATTTAACAATTGGATCCAACTCTCTCTTCATTTCATGCTTATGACTTATGAATTTTATCGACTCATCTTTTTTCTCTAAAGTGATCGATCGTTTTTTTTTATTACACCTGAACATTATCTCCAACTCAACAAAAGTATTGATAGAATCATTTAACAATTTGTGTACCACTCAAAAGCAGTTGAGATCATCGGTAAATTAGCGAAAAGTAGTGCATCATTCCTGTTACCACAAGTAGCCTTGAATTGGACTAGATTTTGTTTTGAATTACCATACTCACTAAAAGTTTTAAATTTTGGTACTAAGTAACCTTTGAGTATGACACTTGATCATATTCAATTTGGGTAAGGGTGACCACTCTAGCTTTTCACTTACTTTCAAGTTATAACTGCCTTATTCTTTTCATTGATTTTCATTTCCAGTTAAGTAGCTATTACTATTTCAGATGTACTGGCCACATTTTGAATTATTGATTGAAGAGGTAGCTAATTAGCTCATCCCTTCGGTATAACATGTATAGGAGCTTCGAGGTGTCGTGGATTGGTGGTATAAGTAGCTTTATTAACTACTTGTTGATTAGTTGGTAGAACTAGTGCTACATTTGATGTGATATTCTCGCATCATATCCATCATAATATTCATTTGTGTCATCATCTCATTCATCTTAGCACTGTAAAATTTCATTATCATTAGCTTCCGTTGGCGTTGCATTTGTCTTTGCTCTCTAGCGTGCCACGGTGTCAACAAATGCATGCTCTTGTTCTTCCTTTATTTCTTTTTTTTCTCCTCCTCCTTGCTCATCTTGAGGAAGAAACTTGATTGTCATTCTCTTTGTGCATTTGTAGGAATTTCTTTGGAGGCGGCGGCGTTGATTATAAAAGCGTGTACAAGGTTGATGGTTCTAGTTCAACCATATAAATAGCCTCAACTCATCTCCTTTTCATTTTGATCTTCTTCTTCTTCCTCCTCTTGTTAGAGATTGAAGATCATCTTCTA
>CM038223.1:97072873-97138577 GCA_021442155.1 Cymbidium sinense
CACTCATCTTGTGCAAGATTTCCTCGAGAATCTTTAGATATTGGGATGTCTATGGAAGAATGCTCACCCATGAAAATACTATATAATTTTTAAGTTTGGAAGTACACTTGAGATTGAATTCGGGATGTGCGTTGCCTAACCAGATCAGTTGAAAATCCCGGGATCGGGGGAACTGGAGCCTGCGAGAGGGGTCGACATCGTTATACAGGTCAGTATAGACTACCAAAGAGAAGAAAGTGGAAGCACACTAGAGCCTGAATTCACGATGCGTGTCGCCTAACCAGGTCAGTTGAAAACTCCGACATCAGGGGAACTAGAGCCTGTGAGGGGGGTCGACACCATTATACAGATCAGTGGAGGCTACCAAAGAAAAGAAATTAAGGTGTTAGTTTTTCATTACCTTTGGAGTATTTACACTTGAAAAAGAGAGTTTTCAAATTCTTCAAAATAATAATAATAATAATTAATTAATAATTACCCCATCTTCCATAATGGTGGCAAAATGCCATCCATTTATTAAATTAAAAAAATTGTCTCCCACTCTCTCTCCCCCTCTTTCCCCCCCCATTATAATAACTTTTAGCTAAAGTTCTTTTATTTTTAAAATTTAATATATATTGGATGAGATATTTTTAGCTAAAGTTCTTTTATTACCAGGTTGAGGGTGATGATGACAACATCAACGGAAGGCCATCAATGATTGCTGTTAAAACACCATAGCTAAATATATCAAAGCTGCATAACATGTAACAAATTATTGTATTAGTATCATGTCCATCATCACTTATGTAATAACCTATATACCTTAAACATTATCGTCATTGATATATCATATAAAATATTGTAGATCGAATATGAACCATGAGATAAAATAAATGTTGAATTATTTTAGACTTAAGAAGTTTGAGATTATCCAAATTTTAATTTTAATAAATTTATAATCAAATCAAATGACTTGATAAGACAACTCATTAACATTAAGAATTGATTGATTCAAATTCAGGTGAGCTCAAATCATATCTCAAAAATGTAATTAGAAATTATAAGAGTCTTTGAATCTAGCATGTTTATATTCAAATTGAATGATCATAAGAGAGAAATCTAACAATCTCAAGATGACTTAATTTTGAGGTCATTATAATACTTAAATAATGAGAAAAAAATTTATATTTAAGAGAATTGATATGAACTGTCCAATAGAGTGTTTTAAAATTTTGACTAAATTTTTTAAAATGATAATTTCTAAAACATTATGAATAGAGCCTGATTACAACCTAGAGAGAAGAGATTGAGTTAAAAGTTAAAATTGAGCTTATAAAGAAAGCTTGAAGTCAATAATTTCTAGCAACTATCTTAAATCATCACCAACAATTATTATAGTCGATTTATTTCTCTGAAGATATTGTTGCTTGAATTCTCTACTCTTTAATATCACATTCCATAATTTAGAAAAGTGAAATCTTATAACTCCAATTATATAATGGATTATTTTTCCTAGTACTGCTCAGTGATTTTTTTCCTGATTGATATTTGTATTTGTGTATTTGTTAAATATTTTGTTGACTTATGATCTAATTTTTCTTTATTATTGAGAATTGTTTGACATTCAATAATGTTATATCATATAATAAACTTATGCTTAGTTCAAATATACTTATAATCTAAGAAATCATAATGCACATTTCTCTACCTTTCTAAAACTTCTATAGTGGATAGGAATACAGAGAACGATGACTAGGGATGATAATTAAAGGTGATAGTGGTTTTCATTTTAAAAATATTAAAAATATTTAAAAAGTATCTTAGATTTATTTTGAGTGTTTATAAAATGTTTTATTTAAAAAAATTAAAATTAATTTAACAGTGGAATTCAAATATTATATATATATATATATATATATATATATATATATATATATATATATATATATATATATATGCAATGAGTTGTTGATTTTCAAAAAAATATTTATATATATATATATATATATATATATGCAATGAGTTGTTGATTTTCAAAAAAATATTTCTCACTTATTCTTTCTCTTCTGAAAATTTTGGCCTGCAGGGTAATGCCAAAGCAATGCAATGCCGCACCGTACCTCAGTGTGATTTGGGTGCTATATTTTATGAAATATACAACGAGAAAATTACGTTTTCTAATCTAAGGTGACTATCTACAGTAACACTGAGTATTTTTATATATAATCTGATAAATCAAAATATAATCGACTTTAACAATTAATCTAATTCTGTGTACTTTATATAAAATATATTTAAAAAGTATTAAATAATTTTTTAAAAATAATTTATGATATTGACATGCGAAATGATAATGTTAATGCTGATTTTTATGTCATTTACTTATTTACTAAACATTTGAAAAGTTAGCATATTATAATCTTCTTCTAAGAATACTGCTCGTTTGTTCATATATTAACGTCCATAAATTTATAAAATATGTTGAACTGTAACTTCAAATGATTTCAGAAGCAAATAAAATTAGATTTTCAAATTTATGTTCAAAATGTAAATGCTGGAAATGCGTCATTTACTTAATAGTCTTGGAGATTTTTTTATGATTTTGTCAATAAAATGTTTTCGTTTATGAATAAGAAATGAATGAGAAGAAGGGGGAACACATAAAAAACAGATTAGCTGAGAGAGAAATATATATCATTGATATGACACTTAAAATACTATTAGTCGAAGGACGAATCTTGATGTTAAAGCAAGCGATCGAAGTTGAAGCGATCGAGATCCTCTTAAAATATCCTTGGAAACTTTGGGATATCGGTTAAATCCCTAAATAGCTTTCAAATATGAAGTGTTTATAGTCAAATCGGCGTCTCGACGGCGGTTCCAAAATAAAGATCTTACAATTCGACTTCATCGAGCATTCAAATACACAAAATACATCATATGATCAAGGGAATCATCATGGCGTCAGATGGAGAATGGTCGGCTTTTGCATGTATTCAGAGGCGTCCTCCAATCTATAAATAGCCCTCATTCCTCTATGGTAGGGGCCAGTGAAGGAGAAGGAGGCCAAGCAGAGAGGAGAGCTCAAGATCCTCCAACTGTCGTGTCGTCACTCGACGACCGTCAACCACCGCCGCCGGCCGCCGCCATCGACCGCCACCGCTGACCCTCGTCATCGACATCGTCGTCGACATCGTCTATTACTAGCAACTATTGTCCCTTTCTCATTCTGTAATCTCGGTATCGGGAAGATCTTGTACTCTGAAACAAATACATAGTGGAAACTTTTTACTTGGGCTAGGCCAGTGGTTTCCTCTTTTGAGGTTTTCCATTAAAATTCTAGAGTTCTATTGTTCACCCTTTAAATACACGTGTGTCTGGATTTCACAATGAAGCTAAAAACTTTTACTCTACATTTGGTTATCCCAGCATAGCGGTTTGTCGTAGTCGTGGGAAAAGAACCCTTCAATCACAATTTCGTGAACACTCGTTATGGCGAATAGGCCTTGACACTAAAGGAGCTTTCCGCTCCAACTCCCGTCACTCTCGAAATCAATCCTTGAACCAAGGACGCCAACCTTCTGCCCCACTTCCCCCCGATAGGCGTGACCCTGTAGGTGAAGGCGCGATAGAAATCTCTTTAGAAGATCGTGTGAGCCGAATGGAAGAGTCTCAAAATGAGATGATCCGACTTTTGCGAGGAACACAACAGCCACTACTGTGGAAAACACATCTCCCCCAAGATCGATCTTTAGCCGGGGGAGGTCAAAATGTTAATTTCCTCGACGCTGAAGTTCCTCGCCAGAGGCGTGATGTTGATCTCCTTGACACTAGTTCTACCCATCCATCACGTGCGGCTCAACCTAATCCATCCACAATCATTCTTTGGTAGCTTGACATTCGTCTGGCGACCTCACTCATCATGTTATCGTCTGCGAATTATGGCGCTTAATGTAAGATGAATTTCACCTCCAAGATAGAAATCATCTTCCCTCACCGCTGTATGAGAATCCTCACCTTTTTGAAGCTATTCTTCAACATCCTATTCTCGTGGGTTTCAAGCTTAGAACATTGATTCTATGATGGGGCGGCGACTACATGAACACATAAACCATTAAGGACTATCATGCATATCCAGCGAGCTCCAGACACCTGCTTGCTTTGTCGTCTTTCCGATTACCCTCAGGGACAAGCTCGCTTGATTCTACTCCCTTCCAAGGGGATCCATCCATACCTTTTACAAACTTCGCCAAGGTTTTAGAGCGGTTCATTGCGGAGGATCATTAAAGATTCCTCCCATCTCTCGGCATTCGTCAAAATGATGGTGAATCACTTAAAGACTACTTCAGATTCTCCTCAAGCTTCGCCAAATACAGGGTAGACCACGAATTGCTAAGACGAGTTTTCCTTGGAGGCTCCATCCGGACCTTTCTACTCATCATGTCAGAGATCGGTCCTTCATACGCCGACTTGGTTCACCGTGTAGCGCAAGTTCTGCGATGATGCTATTAATGCCCACCGAAAATAATTTGAATAATCCACAGAAAAACGTAAGAGTGCTCTAGGAAACACAGATCAACAATCCCATCAGAAGAAGCAACAAGGCAGTCGTGATCTCCCTCCACGGCCCTCACATCAATGACTAGAATACACACCACTGAACACATCTCGTGTTAACCTCCTAATGGCTATTCGAGATGAAGAAAATATCAAGTGGCGCATCCATGAAACCAAATTCAGTGAAATGAGCATATTGTCACTTCCATCAAGTGGACATACTCGAGGCATGCAAACAACTCAAAGAAGAAATTGAGAGGCTCATTCGAAGGATATCTACGTTGATTTGTGCAAAACCAACCAACTCACATAGCTCCAAGCGGGGCAATGGGACAATCATCACAGAAATAACATAATAATTAGCCAAATAGTTGGAGAAATTGAAACGATTATGAGTGGGCCCACTATCTAATCAAATCTTCATCGCCTTTGAAGAGCCAGAGTTAAAAAAGTCTTGTATTAATCATCCCATCACTTTCAATAACTCAGACTTGGAAGGAGTCCAAATTCGCATCAAGATCCTCTTGTCATCAGTGCGGGGATTGGTGACCCTTGTTATGTTGTTAAGAGAATTTTGATTGATAATGGGAGTTCCGTTGATGTTTTATTTTACTCCACCTTTCTTAGCATGGGTCTGATTAAGGAAAAATTTCAACCCACTGCAGGACCATTATATGGGTTTGATAATGTACGAGTGGAGGGGACAATCACCATTCCCGTTATTCTCGAAGAATTTCCTTAACGAGTCAATCACTCAGTTCAATTCATAGTGGTCAAGTCAAATTCAGCATACAATGCTATATTTGGAAGACCCCTCCAATCAATCTTCAGTGCTGTCACTTCGATACCTCATCTTAAGATAAAATTTCAAACTCCCATTGGGGTTGGAGTGGTCTGTGAAAATCAACAAATAGCACAATCATGTTACCTCAAACAAACTCAACCACGCCCTTCGGTGACCTTCAACATCGAGAATTTTAATCTTCAAGATAAAGAAGTATCTCAGAGGGTTTTTCCTGTAAAAGGCCTACTCCCCACTTCGTTATCAGATGACCAACCGTCAAGCAATGACCAACGATCCAGAGGAAAAAATATTCCTTAAAACTTGGAACATGGAGGGTCTCTGAAAAGTGTTATATGTAATCATTGGTGTGTAAATATTGCAATCTTTAATTTATCCCGTTTGTCCTTTCCTTTCCACCCATTGTCCTTTGTTAACTCTCTCTAAAAATGTATCTCTTCCCTTTTGTTAAGTTATCTTATGACAATATTGTATCACCAATATTATCAAAGTAATGAGTTTATGGCTTTCTCTTACAAGCTTGTTTCTTCATCATTTAATCCTCCCACTTGAGCAATATACAACTCACGTTGTATCTCAATCGGGCATGATCAATCCCAGGGGGACTTGATCGGACCTCTTCCATACAGGTAAGAAGTCAACACTTTGGTGATAGGATAAAGATCCTTGGTGGACATCCCATGACCTCTTCCATACAGGTTAATGTCATCGAGTCACACTCTGACAAACAATCTCAGATAGGTCAAAAATCCTCAGCGGATTCAATTCAACCTCTTCCATATAGGTAAGATGTCTAGTAACACTTTGACTGATACCTAGGATAGGTCAAAAGGTCCTTGGTGGACATCCCACGACCTCTTCCATACAGGTTAACGTCATCGAGTCACACTCTGACAAACAACCTCGGATAGGTCAAAAATCCTCAGCGGATTCAATTCAACCTCTTCCATACAGGTTAACATCATCGAGTCACACTCTGACAAACAACCTCGGATAGGTCAAAAATCACCACCGTCACCGGTCAGCGCCGCCGACCACTGTCACCGGCCACCGTCACCGGGCATTGCCATCCACCATAGACGCCATGCTGACTACTGCATTGCTACGACCGCTTGCGGGCCGCCAACCACTATAGTCGGTTACCGCCCGACTACTGCAGCTGGTTACTCGCTGGCCACTATCGCTGGATCTCGTATTATCTCCGAAACCTCCGCGGTCACCATCGTTGCCGGTTATCTCCACTACCGACGCTTGCCACATCGACTTCAGCTGCTATTGCCATCAGACCACTCCTTGCCGCCAACCATAATAGCGGCACGCCACATTGCTGCCGGCCATCGCTACCATCATGGCAATCTCCGCCGGTCCCAATCCATTATCTCGCCGCACCATCTCACTCGACTAATGTCGGCCACCATCGAGCATCGCTTGCCAACCTCACTCCTATCGCCTCCTTGATCACCTCCATCTCGGGTCCGACGAGGTTAGTTAGCACCTCTTTCGATGGAAAACTGGAGCCTTACCGTATGAACTACGGGTCTTGATCGCCTCCGAACCCGGTCGGTCCGACGAGGTCAGTTAACACCTCTTTCAAATGAAAATTGGAGCCTTGCTGTGATACGGTCTTGATCGCCTAACCCGCCGGTCCGAGGTCGGCTTAACACCTCTTTCAAGGGAAAACTGGAGCCTGGTATGAACTACGGGTCTTGATCGCCCTCCCGCCGGTCCGACGAGGTTAGTTAACACCTCTTTCGAGGGAAAACTGAGCTCACATGAACAATGGGTCTTGATCGCCTCCAAACGACCTTCTCTGAAGAAGAAGAGAAGGTGCCTTCTCCTTGCCCTGCTGAGACCCTTTAGGGGCAAAGGGTAAAACCTCCCAAAACCGTGAAACCGCCAAACGCTGTCACATTCGAGCGTGCTGCCCGCTTCGGAGGCTGCGAACCGGCCCAGTGGAATCGCCTCCCGCCAAGATTGGTTCTGGTCGCGAATCTGCCGCCCCACGAAGGTAACCGCCTACACCATGGCGCAACCACGTGTTTCCCCATGACCCTCCAGCTGAAGCCGAGCAGCGTTCCCGAGCCAGGCCCGCCACCAAAACGCAGCCATGATAGATGCTGCCTCACGGGCCGCCATAATGTGCGCCAGACGCCAAGGCCGCGACGCCGGCATAGCGCCATCGAGCAGGGTGCCGCTGCTCATACCCGGGGTCATAGAACCTCAATCTACGCGATACCTACACTCATTTGCGGCCCTGCATCAGCTTCCGTAGTCATAATCTTGTGCTCCTATGAAGATCTGTTTTCTCAAAATGTGTAGTTAATAGACCCTCAAATTTCATTGAAGAATTTGCTATTTTCAAGTATTTGACATATATTTTTGGATGATTGAGATAATGCCATTCAAAAATAGGGGGACAACTGATATGACACTTAAAATACTATTAGTCGAAGCACGAATCTTGATTTTAAAAGCAAGCTGATCCGAAGTTGAAACTGGTCGAGATCAAGCTCTTAAAATATCCTTGAAAACTTTGAGATATCAGTTAAATCCCTAAATAGCTCTCAAATATATGAAATGTTTATAGTCAAATCGAGCGTCTCGAAGAGCCGGTTTCAACAAGCCAAAGATCTTACAATTCCGACTTCATCTGAGCATTCAAATACACAAAATACATCATATGATCAAGGGAATCATCATGAGTCGTCCGAAGGAGAGGAGTGGTTGATTTTTGCATGACAGCTCACCTCCCAATAGCCTCATTCCTCATATGGGAGGGGCCAAGTGAAGGAGAAGGAGGCCAAGCAAGAGAGAGGAGAGAGCTCTAAAGATCCTCCAAGCACAATCGTGTCGCCACTCGACGGTTGTCAACCACCGCCGCCGGCCGCCGCCATCGGCCGCCACCGCTGACCCTCGTCGTCGACATCATCGTCGACATCGTCATCGACATCGTCGTCAACATCATCGTCAACATCGTCTATTACTAGCAATTGTTGTCCCTTTCTCACTCTGTAATCCGTGTCGGAAGATCTTGTACACTGAAACAAATACATAGTGGTAACTTTTTACTGGGCTAGGCCCCGTGGTATTTTCCTCTTTTCGAGATTTTCCACGTAAAAATTCTGGAGTTCTATTGTTCACCCTTTAAATACTGTATTGTTTTAGATTTACTTGTAGTTAAAACTTTTACTCTACCGCAACTGGTTATCTAGCACGCAACAATCATATATATTGTTTTGAATTGAAAGATCTTTTTTATATATTTTTTGTAAAACAAATTTTCTAACTTGATGGAATGCGAAGCCAGTATAAGTGCAAAACCCTCCTATTATATAATATATATATATATATATATATATATATATATATATATATATATATTAAAAAAATGTTTACCGATATTGTTTTGTAATTATAAATGGTTAAAAAAATGATGTGAGGACATTTTAATCAATAGATGCTCCATCATTGTTGAATTTATATTAAGATTCAAACATAAATTTAAAATCGTGTGTTACATTAATCTGAGTAATCACAGCGCAAATCCAACATCGATGGAGTTGATCGGAATTCAGAATATCTTGTATGGAGTATCCACCAAGAAAGTCATTATGAAGAAAATGAGGAAAAAAATACTATTTATACTTCACTCAAGTCTCTTAGTACTTTCATCACTCTAGGACACACACTATCTAATTCTTCCTAAGAGAGAAATCAAAAGGGCTACAGAAAAACCTAGAGAAAATTATCTGAATGCAAATTCTATCGTTTTATAATGTTTTATCATCGCTGTCTTCTAGGTTCATTTACACTAGTTCTAGCGTTGGGACGTATTTGCTGCAGCGATAAGGCATTAGTCCCTCAGTCTTGTGGTTTTGAATGCATATGTCCCAGCGTTGTAGCGTTACTTATTGCAATGCTGAGAAGTTGTCTTCTCTATCTTTGTGGTGAAAATCTATGGATCATAGCTGAAGCATTGTCATCTCTAATTTTGAAGTTAAGACCTCCATGCCATAGCATCGAGATGCTATTCACTAAAAATTAGGGGTTGTGTTGCAACCTTGCACTCCTAGCGAGCTGACCATCGAACTCGACCGGTGAAATTAAGGGCTCCGAGTCTACAGTATATCTCTAATTGATCGCCACAATCATACTCCTCAAAATAACTTATCTTAATGTTATTTTATTCTATTTGCAAATGATGTTGAATTTTAAATGTGTACCCAAGTTAAAATTGAAATCTAAAATTTGAATCAAGTTAGATTTTTGGATAATGATTAGAATATATCATGACTAAATTATAAAGGACAAGTTAATGTTTTTTAGTTGGAATAATTATTATGTCTCATTTTAAAATTTATAAATATCATTGTTCAACACGTCTAAAAAGATACGAGAGTTGTAGATGCTAACACATGATTGTCATCGGCCATCATAAATGCTAATATTATCATTAAGGTAGATGTTTGTTGTTGACACATGTAAAGTTGTCTATCAAACAAATACCTATCATTGCTAATAAAATTAATGCTCATCATTTATGCCAACACTAAAGCCTATTTAGAATTATCAATAATTTATTCGACATCACAATTTAACGATTTAACTCTAGGGTTGATTTCAAGTATTGGTCTTACAACCTATTCATTTAATTTTTTTAAGTCAAATTTGAGTTAACGTCAATCAAAAGTTGACTTTATTTTTTCTCATAAATTTAAAATGAATGTTATTTTTACTCTCGAATCCAAGATTAGCTCAATTTTGACTCATAAAGTTAAAATCAAGCCAAATTTTATCTGATTTTTACTTGAAATATATGTCTAAATAGGCCACTCAGGTTATGTTCAAGTTACTCAAATTGAAAGAATGCCGGATTTGAGTTGAGTTTTGACCCGTTTAAGTTGGTCTATTTTGATCATATATATATATATATATATATATATATATATATATATATACATATATATATATATATACATATATATATATATACATATATATATATATATATAATCGGTTTGAGTCCTTCTCGTTAGTATCTTTGAAATTTGAAAGATTGTGGGTTTGATTCATTACAACTAGTTTTTATATGCAGAGGTAATTACGTACAAATTTGATCAACGAATGTTATCCAAATGTCTATCTGATTTCTGCTGTTTTAAACTGCTGAAGTTTTCTTTGTTGAATCGGTTTGAGTCCTTCTCGTTAGTATCTTTGAAATTTTGAAAGATTGTGGGCTTGATTCATTACAACTAGTTTTTTAAGTAAGATTACTAGCTATATATATATATAGGCAGAATCACGCATAGACGCTATATATGTGTGCAATTTACGTGCTGTAAGTTTAGAATTGCAAAGTTTGCTATCATTCTACAGCTTCATATTTCATCAAATCTGCTCTGTGCAGAAATTTCATTAAATCTGCGCTTTGTGCCGAAATTTCATCATGTTATTTAAATTTAAGTTGAAAAAAATGAAAGTGATTGTAAGGAAATTTATTTATTTTTAAAATTTTACATCAAAGCGCACACTAAGAAATTAGCTTGAAGTGGGAGGCAAACAACTTTAGCTTACGGCATACCAAAATTATAAATGTGTTTAAATCAGATACATTGATTTTGCATAATTCTAAAATCATTTCTGGTGAAATAATCACCACATAAAAGCTTGAAAGCTCACAATCTATACAAGTAAGAAGTTCTATCATTCATCCAATTTCATGCGATCCAATATACTCTTCCTTCCAATTTGCTAGCTTAAAAGCTGCTCTACATACTCATCAAATAGCAAACTTTTATAAAGCAGCTTATCTCCCTTCACTATCTGGATCTCACATTGCCCCAGCATATATGGAAACTGAGAGCCACACCTCATCGTTCACAACAACTCTGTGTTCGATACTCTTATATTTCCCGTTGCATAATATCTGTAGCAATCAGAGAAGTATTGGTGAAAAAGATTGATTCATGATTATATAATCTACAAATAAATTTTCATTTTTGGAAGTTATCTTAGTCTTTTTATCTATAAATGCATGCGCATGTGAACAAAAATAAATGGATAATGCATGCATTCATTCATACGCTTACTTAAAAGAGATGTCCATATGATTTCAAATTTTCTCAATTTGATTTTAATCTAACTTACATCTAAGTCGAATTTTAATTTAGCCTACTTGTTCATATTGTTTTTCAAGTTTAAATTTAATTTAATTTGAAACCAATCTTTAATTTAAGATTAAATTGTAAGCTTTAATCATAGCTTAATAAATCTCGTACATGTTGATGTAGAGCTCATGAACTTAAAATCTTATGTTGATTGTGGTGTTTATTTTTAGATGTGAGACATCACACAAATCTTAGGGAGTACTTATTGAGGTGATCGGGTACGACATTAAGGAATGATGCACTATCTTGAAAGATAGAAGCATCACCCTATAATGAACCTAATCACCAATAAGACTCCTAAGGCATGATGGGTCTTCGAATATACTAGAGATTTTCCCCTACTTTATATGGAAAAGTAAAATATGATTTATTTTAAGCTGTGTTTGTTAAGTTTCCTATGGAGGGAAGCCTCCATAGTTAATTATATCCTAAGGAATGATAATTCTTTAAGAATACTCTCAATCGAAGTAGACAGTTAGAGTCTCCAATGATTTCAAGGCTAAGACTATCAAAGGATTGACTATTTTCGAAAACCAAATGAGATAGATCAAGGAGAAGACTTATTTTTTGAAATCCAAAGAGAGAAAGTAGAAAATGTTCATGATACTAGGAAGCCTAGTGAGCGTTCCAATCTACCCTATAATTGAGCTTTATATATTTAAAATTGAAGAGATTTATTTGTTTGAGTTGAAATTTTATTAGATTGCTAGAGCTTATAATTCATCAACACAAGATTGTGGAAATACATAAGAGATGAGAATTTATACTTATAGCCCGAAGAAAATAGTTACCTCGGCTCCTAAATCTCGAGAGCTTTAGCATAAGCTAAAGCACGACCAAAATCTAAGCGAGAGATGGAGATAATGGTTTACCTTCACAAGAGAGGATAAATCGTCCGATTTCTAGACTTACAACAGCTTGGAGTGGCTACCAGTTAACACCTCTTACAATTCAAAATCATGTAGTCCAGTATTATGAAAGTGCAAGATAGTTGGGTTGTTATTTAATTTAGAAAGTTATTAAAGTCCTTAAACTCACTCCCTGAGAGACTAGAGCATGGTGGTATGACTAATGACTTAATCTACAAATGTAAATCTTTTCAAATTTTATTTAATTTTTGACACTTCATTTTGACAAGGACTTTGGGATTTCTTATGCTTAAATGCATGTCAAAATAAGATTATGGGATAAATCAGAGAGAAAGAGGTATTTTCCATCATAGAGGAGACTCTCAAAGGTCAAGTCTTCCTCTATCGTGCAAGGATGGAAATCCTCTCTTAACAAGAGTGAGACAATATGAATGCATGATGTTAAACATACAACATTCTGCTAAGGGGTTGCTAAATCATTTAATTATCTTGTTTATAGCTTAAGCTTTATGATGAGGTTGTGAGTTGATTAAAATTTAATTTTGAGTGATTAGTTGGGGTAAAAATTTATTTTATCTTAAGAGCATACCGCATCCAGGACATACATTCAAACATCAAGCATAAAGAAACTATGAAAAGCATGTTGTTCTAATATGCAATCTAAACACAACATCAATCAAACATGTATAAATTGCATAAAAAAGTAAAAGGTTGGTGTGGACGGGTTCCGCCGTACACCCCGAAAAAAGAAAAGATGGGTAGTTGAGTCTACCTTTATATAACTTGGATTATAAAATAAAACATGCTATGGTGGGTCTTCTTTTCTTCATTTCTTCATATCCTCATTTTCTTCCTTTTAATTTGATTTGCTCTAAAGGCATCATAGGGCACCCTAGGGACTAAGCCATCTAGTCACTCATCTTAATCCCCATATCATTAATCTTAATTCCTAATACAAAAGTACATTAAAAATAAGAAAAGTAAATCTAACTATACCTCCAACACAGAAGTTAGCTAAACATACATACAACCCAAGCAGTTATATTTATAATTTGGACTTAGCACCCTGCACATGGGTAACCAATCCCACCTATCATAACTTGGATTTTGCTTAGGGGCTTAACATGCAAACAGAGCATTTATATTTATTTTTGAGCGACCCTTAAGCATAATCCCTATAAAAATAAGATTAGACTAATCACACCATCTACCATCAACAAACATACTTCTTAACATGTCTAAAATATTACATCACAAAATAAAATATACATCAAACCATGCACCGTCCTAATATAAGGATAGAAGTGGTGACTTAATCTAATGTGTGTGTATTAAGGTTTGTGTAGTATGTCCAAACTAGGCTTTAGAGATAAGATTTTCTAAGTGTAGAAAGATTCAATTTAAAGGGTGGATTTACTTCAAGTGCTTTAATTGATTGGCAAGTTTTAATTTGTATTTTCTTTGGTTTTATATGATCTACACTTAGCAACTAAGTATTATAAAGAGAGGAAAGAGAATTTCTCTCTTTCATCCTCACCCTAAGCCACTTTCTAAAGTATATTAATATGATTTAATTCTCTTTAGTGAATGACTTATTAAATGATTTAATTAATCTTAAGTTTAGGTTCACCTTAAATGATCCTATTCAATATGAAAGACATCTTAAGATTAACTTGATTGAACTACTACCACATGACATATATTAAACCATTCCTTTTCATCACACATAACATGCATGTGATTAAATCCTAAGTGTATCTATAAATGCAACATGTTTTAGCATACTTAAATGATGAATGCATGTGTACATTTGAAATTTATATTTTTATTGATTGAATTATTTAATATGTGTAAATTTAAGGCTCTATCAAAATTATTATACAAAAGTACATGAGAATGAAATTAAATAGGTATGTGTTATTATTAAACCAGGGAAGTGAGGTAATCAGATGACCTCCTTGGGGCTACTTAAGGCCTCGTGTTCCCGAGATATCCACTATATACCCATTTGCATTCAAATATATGTAAATTTGCATACATGAACAGGAAAGCTCCAAAGTATATGATTAAATAATTCAATCACTTGAATAATTATGGATGTATGCATTTTTAATATAAAAAAGGGATTCTCATTCTTTAATCATATGTACACACACATGTATGAAAACATAAACAAGTACGTGCCATTGTTAAATCAGGGAAGTGAGGTAATCAAATGACCTTTTTAAGGCTGCTTAAAGCCTCGTATTCCCGAGATGTTCAGACTATATACATGTTTGTTTAGATACATATGAATGTGTAAATAACTAAGAGAATAAAAATCATGCAAAACTTGTATTTTATTTAATTGTAAGGAGATTTTCATTCATTAGCTAAATGCACGTACAAGTGTATAAAATTTTTAAGTGAATACTTCGCCATTGTTAACCAGGGGAGTGAAGTAAAGACCTCCTTGGGGCTACTTAAAGCCTCGCATCCCTAGAATGTCCAGACTAGATATACTCACTATTCTTAAATACACATGAATGTACAAATGACTACAAGAATGGAAAATCATGAAAAAGTTGTACTTCTTTCAATTGATTTATTTATGCATGTGAGCTAAAGTTCAATCTAAATTAAAACATAGAAATGCATAGGAATGAATACAAATAAATGGCGTGTCCTTTTCAAATGGACTATACATTTTCTAACATTCAAACTTTATGTAAATGCATGCAGACTAAAGAAAGAGAACTCTATATCATATGTTTTAAGTTATAGACATATACAAGCTTATAGATATTTATAACTATTAGCACTCCAAATATTATAGTTGATTTATATACTTTTGAAAATAACTTTGAATTAATAGTAACACATAATCTTATTTTAAATCAACACATGCAAGTTTGACATACAGGAAATCATTTCATTTAATTTATTTTTGAAAAAGATGAATGTATGATTACAAGTGACATAAAACATTTAATATGATTGGAAAGAAATAAGCAACATAAAACACATGACTTCATTCAACCAAATTAATTCTTAAGGACAATCTTATTAGTTACAGTAATTTAAAATAAACCAAAGTTTATTATTAAGTTAGTTTTGGATATTTGATTTGATTTAAAGAAGATATGAGATTCAATCATTTGCTAACCCATTCCCATATTGGTTAATTAATTTGGTTCAATGAAAAGAAGTTTAGTTGATTTTATGAGTTAATTAGTTGTAAATCCATCAAGTACATTAATTAACCCTTTCCTCTGCCACTTTAGCATAATTATCCAAGTAATTATGAGCCAACATAATATGCACATACTTTGAAAATAAAATCAACAATGATCCTATAAAAATAAAAGGGGCCTAATGCAATTGGCTCATAATAGGTTAAGATAAATAGTTTAATTAAGTACTCTTATAACCCTCCCATACATGTAGGTTAGTTATAATTTTCTTAGAATTCTCTTAGGTTATTGAGTACCTAAGAGTCTACCCAAGACTTAAGTGATTAAGTTTTGGAATGATCGGATCTTAGTTTCATTGATTAAGTGATTCAATTAATTAATTAAGCCATAATTAACTTGATTAGTTAAATGAACTTGAAGGAATGTATTAAGAAGGAGGTCTCAATCTTATCCCATGGGCTCATCCACTATTTATCAAAGGATTAATCACTTAATTAATTGATTCATTAATTGTTCATGTGATAAATTAATCATTAATTAGATTAGGAGAGCAATTAAGATTAATTAATTAATTTTCCGAATTAAGCAAACAATAAATCCCAAGAAAATTAAGAGAGGTAGAGACCATCCCCTTAGACAATCTCAAAAAGTTTGGGATTAATCTCATGGTTAATTAAGGAGTAATTAAGTTAATTAAAATTATAATTAAAACCTAATCAAGCCTTAATTATTATTTAAAATTATTTGAAAATATTTTTATTAATTTTTTATCTAAAATACCTTTAAAATGAGTATTTACTTTCATTTTTTGGATTTTATACAATTTGTTATGATTTTTTAAAGTTTTAGATTTAAATAATTTTATAGTCTATTATTTTATTTTATTAAAATAGACTATATGAACTTCAAAATTCAATATCTTTTAATCTAGAAATTCTTTTGATTCGAAATTTGTATGGTAGGTAGATCTTAACTTCAATTTCATTCTCGAAAATTTCAACACAATTTGATTTGTATTTTTAGTACAATTGATTGAATTTAATTTTTACTAAACTCAATTAAGCTCAAAATATTCTCTAAAATTTGGGAATTTTGGGTTTATTAGATTCCTCTAAAAGTTGAATCTAAGAGCCCTTATTTGCAATTTTTTGTTGAGTATTTTATTTTCTATGAATTTTGAAGTTTCATGTGATTAATTAATTTTAAAATCGAAAATGTCAATTTCCAACTTAACACTGCGACGCTGATGTGGTAATGTGATGCCACATAGCGACACGTGATTGGCCAGCGATTTAGGCATGGCCGACTAGTACTGCTTCACGAAAAAAAAGGACAGTTGGATTTTGGTTGAATTTGAGTTTGAGTTTTGAATTTGGTTTTGGATATTTGGATTTATATTTCATTTATATTTGTGAATATAAATGAGAATATAAATGGGTTATGAGAAAATTTCTTGAATTTGAATTGATTTGGATTTGATTTGATCTAAGTCCATAAGATAAAATCAAAGGGCTTAGGAAATATTTTTAGAATTTGAATTTGGCTATAGATTTAAATGATGGGTTTCAATTATTTGGAATTGATTCATGATTTGAGAAAATCCATTGAAATTGGTTCAAGGTTTGAGTTAGAGTTGGAGTTGATTTTAATTTGACTTGAAGGAAGGAAGTGAGGAGTTGGTTCGAGCTATAGGGTAGGCAAATTTTCTAACACCCCTAAGGCATAACCTATTCCTATGGCTAACTCTTCTAAGTCTCTAGGGTTAGGCTGAGTGTCCACCTAATCACTAGATGTGTCTTAAGACTAAGGAACTCTTAAATTCTAAGAGAAGTCCTGTGTCTAAGATGGAGGGGTTGAGAGCTCATTCGAAAAATGAGATCAACAAAGGACTCCCAATAGGTATGGTGTGACTAACAAGGAACACGCATATTATGGTGTGGCGATCAACAACATTAGACAATCACAAGCACTCAAGAATGTCTACCTCACCCAAGGTGTAGAAGGAATCGACCTTAGTGCAATGTGACTCTACTCATGTCAAATACATAAGAGAGGGAAGGAGGAATCCACTTGGGATAAAGAATGTGAACCTTCCACTAAAGGAAAAGGTTCAAGTCATCGGATGAGGGATGAGAGGTTTGATTTAAGTCTCATTGGGGTGAAAATTTTAGTTTGATTTATTTAATTTATTTTGATTATTTTGATTTGATTGACTCCATTGGGGGAGGTTGATTGAATTTGTTTTATTGAATATATTTTTTTTGTTTTTTGACTCCATTGAGGGAGGAGGGTTGATTTTGTTTCAAATTTTTAAAATTTGGATTTTGAGACGAACTCTGTTGGTTTGCAAAGGATCGCTCCGAGTAGGAGCCATGGGGGCCTAGACCTAGCTCAGATTTACCAATTCAAAGGGGTAGTCTACCAAACATATAGTAGGACTAGCCAACCAAAGGGGTGCCTTTCAGTATGTAGTAGCTATACTAGGAAGAAAGCATAGTAGACTCTCATCCTCCAAAGTAGGGACTAGTTATTGGGGTAATCCATTGGCAAGGCAACTGATTGAACCGACCGTGACTTTTGAGTGAATGCAACTGGGGACATAGAACACTCAGTGATTAAGAGGAATTTCATTTTTAGTTGTTTTGTTGGATCCTATCGTGGCTATGGATAGAAGGGTCGGTGGCCTTGGGCTAACTTAGATTTACCAATCTAAAGGGAATAGTCTACCAACCACAAAGTTGGACTAACTAACCAAAGGAATTCCTTTCGGTGTGCAATGGTCAAGTTAGAAAGAAAGCGCAGGGACTCACATCTTCCAAAATAAGAAACCACCTGTGGCAGGGGATCGAACCCAACCTAGGGCTGACTATTGAGTGAATGCAGTTGGGGGACTTAAATTAGCTCAAAGATAGTCAAAGATTAATTTTAATTTTTAATTTATTTTGATGGTTCCATTGATTTGGAATGGATCAAACTGAGAAGAAACTTATATTAGCTTAGACCTATCTCAGATTTACTGAACCAAAGGGAGTAGCTTCCCGATCGATGGGGGAACTATCTGACCAATGGAATGCCTTTTAGTTTGCAATGATCAATTCAAGGGAAGAATGCTTGGGGACTCATATCTTCCACTATAAAAGACCACTGGGGTGATCAGTTTCTTTGGGAAATAAATCAAACTCGACATAGGACAGCCCGTCAGTTTGTGATAGTTATGCTAGGAAGAATGCGTCATAGTCTTACATCTTCTAAAGCAGAATGACTACTAGGGTAACCTGCTTGTGGAAAAATAGATTGAACCCAATCTAAGGGTGACTACGGAGTGAGTACTGACCAAGGGATTTATCTCAACTCAGGTAGTCAGGCAATTCCTATAGGGAGTTCTACTGACATTGCCCTAGAGACAGGATGCCTTCTTGAGAAAAGGGGCCCTTTGGGGACTTGAATTCCTAATTCACAAGTGAATTAATTAGTTTATTTTGTTTATTTTTTTATAGTGGACCCTGTTAGTTTGCGAGGGATCAAACTGAGAAGAAGCTTATATCAGACTAGACCTATCTTAAATTTATTGAACCAAGGGGAAATCTGCACATCCGTTGAACTAATTCTCCAACCGCAGGGGTGGTTACTAGGAAAGAGAGACTGTTCAATCCAAAAGTAACCCGAGTAGTGTCTAAATGGGGTTACAAAGGATGTGATCCAAATAGAATGCCCACAGGGAGAGGGGACACTACAGACTTAATCCAAAACCCTAGAGAAGATGACATGTCTAGTTATATATCAAATAGGTATTCAGTGGCCAACTCAAGGAGAAAGCATGGTGACTCACATCTGCCAAGAGTGGTGTATCCATTGGGTGAGTCACTGTCAGCATAGCAAACATCAACCAACCTAAGGTGTCCATCGGTTTGCAACAATCAGCTTAGGAGGAAAGCTTGGGACTCACATCCTTCATGAACCGGTTGTTGGGATAGTCTTCGCCGACAGTGCCATTTGACCTAGGGTGACTATCGAGTGAATGCCCGCCGCCCCTGAAACGCTCAGGAGGTAGGGTCCGGGTTGGAAGAGCCCATGGCGTTGAGTCGTGCCCCCAAAATAATATTTTTAAAAATATATCTCATTCTCTTATATGGAAGTAAATTTTAAATTTTTTCTTCTAATTTTTAAAATTTGTATCATAATAATTGCTTAAATTAGAATTATTTTATTTGTTTTATACTAAATGAGCTGATTCTTGAGAGGACTCGAACTCTTAAAACAAAGTTCAAACTCAAATTTGAACGCAATTAATTAATTAAGTTCAAGTCGAAGGTGACTCAAGCTTGGTTCCACTTATTTATACCTCGAGTGGAGTTTGCTACTATGAGCTGAGGGTGAAAGGTTGCTCATAGGTTTTATTGTTAATGCAAAATTATATATATGGATCTACATCATAATTTTCTAAAATTAATTTAAATATTTGAAATTTATACTCCCAATTCTTGAATACAATCTCTTATTTTTTTTATTAGATGATGAGTACTGCCGAGTCAATTGAAATTCAAGATCGACCTCAATTAATAAATAAATTAGGTTCAACTCACACTCAAGATCGAGCTAGCTCATTCGATTTGAGTCTCTTATCCTTGGTAAAATAAAATTAGGGAATTTACATATATATATCACACAATTCTTATGTATCTGTTTACATATTTAATATTTAAATTATAATATATATATATATAATATCTTGCTCTTTAACATCACATTACAAATATTATCATCACTTATTTTAAAAAAATAAAATGTATTTTTTATGTATAAAAAATATTAAATAATTAAATATTTAATTTTAGATATTAAATATATACATATATAATAATTTTATGATATCTATATAAATATTCCAATCAAATTAGCCTGCCGACCCGACCAACGATAGTCATACCGGTTTGGTAGCCAACGCGAGCGCAAAAAAAATGTCCTGGTTTTCTCGGAAAACAGAACCAGGGTTCTCGAGTCATATTTCTCATTAGATAGGAAGACTAAACAACGTTAGCAGAAAAAGATCTAATAAATGGCCTTTCAATAGACTTAAGATTATAATTAACATAATATTAATCATTAGTGTATCTAATCTGATTTATATTTTTATTTTTTTCATTCATATTCCTTAACAAATAACATTAGAGTTTAAAGTTTAACTGAGATAGAATAATTCAAATAATTTATGGTTTTCGTGTGTTGTGAATAAAATATAATAAAATAATATTCTCAAATATTTTACAATAATTTATAGTTTACAGCAACCAAACCAACCATTCAACGTCACTTAAAACTTATTTATCTTAAAAAAAAATTTAAAGAGAAATTTATATATCAACCACCCAATTTTAATATGTTTATGTTTTAAACATTTTTCTTTTAAAAAAAATTGTTAAACAAAATATATTTATCTGTATCACGATCAAATCATTAATAATTTTATAAAAATAAAAAAAATATGATTTAAGCTTTTATTATGAATTTAAATATTTGAGTGTTTCTTAGAAAAATTAAAATAGCAGAGTGATTAAATTATAAATATTAAGAATTGAGAGTTGTATGTAAAGCCCCAAAACTTAAATACAATATAGTATAATTGAAATACTTTAAGAATTATAAAACAAACTTACTTTGTGCTTGCTTTAAGGTAAAATGATAATATAAAACTAAGTAATGATAATATGGTGGTTACGAGGGGTTATGACAAACGGTTCTTACATTAAGTGGCTTTCTGCTTGAGATTAGGTGATACATAAGCATAGGAGGCATGGCGATGAGCATTTATATTGGTATTTAAATTAATTTATTTAGACCATCAAAAATAATAAAATATAATTATATATATATATATATATATATATATATATATATATATATATATATATATATATATATATATAAAATTAATTTAAAATTTTATATACTATATTCAAATTCTTCAAATGAAATATCAAAATTGTGAAAACTTCTATAATTCAAATATTTTTTGCACATTCAGTAATTCAAACAGTCTCTTAATTTAACTCAAAGTTAAAAAAAAAAAACACTAATATTTAACAAGAACATTTAAAAGGAAAAAAAACAAACAGACATAATAATGCTGCAATGTCCAACAAGTTATCATAATTGACAAATACATCACATAAAATTATTAAGCATTTAATATCACTCTTTTGTTCCATGCTATGAAGACTTTCTTTTAGCAAAAGAAGCATAATAATTTCAGTAATTAAATTAAAAAAAATCAAAGCAAAAAAAAAAAAGAAAAAAAAGAATGGAGCTAACACCATAAACCACAAGGCTAACCCATTTACCTTTTGGGTTTTATTGTGGACTATATATATTATATCTAATGAGTTTAAATGAATTATCTACCGAAGTGGATTGGAGATCTGTGAAGTAAATAAAATCAATAGAGAACCCACAACTTGATGAAAGTAGAGGAAAGTGAAGGTTTTATAAGGCTCCAAATAAAAGTTTTATATGGGATTTAATTGCATAATTCGCTTGTTAATGTCACTTGTATTTTAAAGAAATTTGACTAAGTGTCCTTTAAATGATTGAAAATCTCACATAAAATTCATGATAGGTTCTACAAAATGATTTATAGTTTATTTGATTGTCTGAAACAAAAAATACAATGTAAAAAGATGTATTGCATTTGAATTCTATTTTATTTTATTTTTGTTGTTTACACTATAAATACTGGACTTTGCTTTTTATTATTTGATAAAATAAGAAAATATAAAGTATATTATTTGAGATTTCAATCACAGTGGACAATTATCACGGTGATGATGGCGATGAATTGATGATTAACTGATGGTGGTGGTAGTGATTGAAGCGATGATTTGCGATAGATGATGGCGTTGATGTATGAGACTAAATTATAATATTGCATAGAAATCAAATCAACGATTTTTAAATCCCTAGATTTAAACTAAAATGTGAATTAGAAATATAGTAGAATTTTATATTATATTTCAAATTCTCTAAGCTAAATTTTAGAATTTTCAAAACTTTTACGTTTTAAATATATTCCATTTTTCGACAACTAAACAGATCTTAAATTCTTTAAATTTCTTCAAACTTTTATGGGCGTTGGCTATTCAACAACTAATCAATCTTATTTGAGCCATATGAACTAGCCATATAATCGTTATTAGATATTGGATTTACTCTTATGGGCTTATATGGGCCATATTGATTGGTAAGCCCAAACTGCTATTTTAGACCACTTTTATTTTTGAGTTTTCTAGGCGAAATAAAAATCAATATTTTGTAAATTTCAAATTGAGACTAATATAGTTAACTTGCCTTATACTAGATAAGAACCAAGCGACTCATATTGTCAAACATAGTATTTCATTTATATTTAAAGCAAAATAGTTTAATTAAATTAAATAATATACTATTTTAATTAAGTATTGATTAAGAACTTATAAATCTAAATAACTATAGAATTTATTATATAACTATATTAAATTATAAAAAAGTTAATTAATTTTTTTTATATTAATATTAATTGATTATTATTATAATGGGCAACTCTCTTTTTTTTTTGATATTCAAGTGAATTTAATCACGAATTCACACATATGATACATGTACGAGAATTTGAACTCAAGGCCTATTGGTTGAAAGTCAAAGCTCTCGACCGATAGGCTAAGGTGGCTTACCCGCAACTCTCTTTTCCCTTTCGTTCTTCTTTCGCTCGAAAACTTTGATGGGAAAAACACAGTGGAACATCGAGGGGATTTCAACGTTCGAAACCCTTTATTTTTCTCCCCCTTTCGCTCCACGGACTGGTAAACCTTTTCTTTTCTCCCAATTATCAAACATAATTGATGAAGATATTATTAACTTGAAATAATTTTAAATTTAATTTAATTTATTAGAATACTATTAATAATTAATTAATATATTATCATAAATTAATTATAATTTTTTTAAAGAAAATTTTATAAAGTTTATAATTTGATGAAAAATCTTGGAGATAAAATTTTAATTTGATTAAAAAATTCTCACTTCTCTTAAATGACACAAATGAAACAAATAAACTATAAATTTAGCAATGAAATAATATTTTTGCTTGTGCTAGAAAAAAATTTTTGGCTTCCTCACTGCCCCAAATGTTACCTTAGCCATACGTTTCTTACCTCAGCAAAAAACTTCTAACATTTGGATGGAGACTTGTAAGATTTCACTCAAAATGACAGATTTTCAAATGTTTTAAAGGGAAAAAAAATCTCAAGCTGTGTATTGTGTGTTCAGCCATTCGACCTCGTCAAAGAAATTATATGAAATTACAAAGATTTACTCTTTGAAGAAGGAGAAAGAAAGAGATGGAGGAAAAGATCGGTTTTGGAAGATTTGGAGCATCCTTGAAAGTGGACAACGTGGAGGCTCTCGCTGAGAAGGAGAGCTCACAGATTCCCAAAGAAATGTTAAGGCCCGAGAGGATGGAAGATATAGTCGCCGGCGACGATAAAGACTCCATCGAAAGCATTCCGGTCATCGATTTCGACAGGTTATTCGATGTCGAGTACTCTGAGAAGGAAGTTGCAAAGCTCCACTCCGCTTGTGAAGGCTGGAGATTCTTTCAGGTTTATCTTTTTTTTTAAAAAAAAAATCTATTTACAGCACGCTACAAGTCGTTTGCAGAAAAGATTTTTTTTTTTTTCCTTCATTCCGAATATTTTATTAGATCTGATTATTTTTAGCTCCACTCCGCTCTTATTTTTTTAAGGGCCTATAAATTTGAATTCAAGAACTTTTATTTGAAACTCAGGCTAAAATGTTCTGCCGTGAAAATCTAATATAATTATATTAAATATTATAAAAATTTTATTTTTATTTCATATATAATTATATATAATATTTTAAGAGATTCATTGGTTGACTATTGATATTAATTAAGTTGAATTTAGGTGAATATATTCTTGATTTTTTTTATGAAAGAGCAATTTTTTTACTTCATAAATTAATATATATTTTATATATATATATATATATATATATATATATATATATATATATATATATATATATTTATTTATGCTATTTGTCTTTTATGTTTTTTTTTTGAATTTTTACAAGAACATAAGTTCTCACGTTAACAGACTCATCAAATTTAGGTCTTTTGAGCTGGCAATATTAGGTTTCTTCTCTAATGATATCTTCGAACTCTATATCACTTTTATAAAAATTTAACAAAGTTTATTTATCAGAAGATTTATTTGAACTCCTACGATCATAATTTTAATAATAACTCACATAAAAATATTACATGTCCCATTTCATCTCTGTCAATGATTGAAATCTCACCATAAAGTCTTCTTCATCCATTCATTTTAACATATCAACAATAAAATAATACTAGAGTTTTGATGGAAGTGGCCTAGATAATCATAAAACTAATTTATAATATTATTAGTGTTCTTTCTTTGACTTAAGGCCTTGGCTTCCTCACTATAATCACAAAATTTTATTGTTCTAAAACAATCAAATTATCTCTCAACTTGATAGACTTAATTCGTCTAATCACAAATTAGAATATAATGCTTTTCATATCTTGATCATGGAATTTAATTTTAATTAGATGAGGCTAACAATTTGATCCTTTTTAATTTCCTACCTTAATGTTAACTATAGTTGGTAAATCATGGTATACCTACAGATGTACTAAGCAAACTGAGACATAACGTTGAAGTGTTCGTTAAGCTTCCATTAGAGGAGAAAGAGAAATTTGCTCAATTACCAGGCCAAATAGAAGGATACGACCAAACTTTTGTTCACTCGGAGGAACAAAAGCTTGACTGGGGTGTTGACCCTCAATGTTATTCAATTTCTTGAAATTAAAAAAAAACTCTCTAAGTGTAAAATTAAAAAGAATAAAAAAAAAGTAACTTATATATATATATATATATATATATATATATATAAATATAAAAAAAAATGTTATATTTTTAATTTTATTATAAAAAAATTTAATTAAAAATTGAAATTAAATTATCATCTTAAAATTTAAATAAGTATTCTTAACTATTGTATACCTTTTTTTTATATTTTATTACATGTACATATATTAGACAAATACAATTTAAAGTATTTTTTCTTTATTTTGAATAAAAATATATGTATATTTATTAGTTTGAATAAAAAATAAAATATAACGTTATTTAAAAAAAAGAGTGTAAAAGAGAAATGAAAATGAAATGGAGATGGGTTAATTAAAATATATTTATATTTATTAGTTTCAATAAAAAATAAAATATAATGTTATTTAAAAAAAGAGAGAGTAAAAGTGAAATGAAAAATATATATGTATATATATTACTTTAAATAAAAAATAAAATATAATGTTATTTTTAAAAAAAGAGAGTAAAAGTGAAATGAAAATGAAATGGAGATGGGTTAATTAAAAGAAGATTAATTGTATATGTATATAAAACTGTGCAAATTATATATATATATATATATATATATATATATATATATATATATATAATTTAATTTTAAAATTAAATTCGAACCTGCCGTATAAGCGGTTTAACTGAACATTTCCTCCTGGTTCACGTGTTCCACCTGTCATTTGTTGAGAAACAAATGAAAAATAATAATAATAATAATATCATTTTTTCTATGAGTTTTGCGCAGCTCCCGGTTTTCTTCTTGGTTTTTCTTTTACTAGCACTCATTCTCGCTCCCGTCTCCCTAAAAAAAAGCCTTAAGTCCCTCATCCGCATGATTCCTCTGTTCTGTTTTCACTCGCTCCTTCTCATTCGTCTGGTATTCCTTCAAGCCGCAAGCATCCGCTCTCATCCCCTCAAACCGAAAGCCCGTCTTTCTTCTCCGGCCTCTCATTTTCGCAATTGAGGGCAGCCGAGAGGCAACTCTACCATCAGGTAGGTTACTCTCGGCTTCCCCTCCTATTCTCTCATTTGGGTTTCTCATTTCACCCAGCAAAGCCGCAAGCATCTGCTATCGTCCCCTCAAACCATAAGCCCCATCTTCCTTCTCCGGCCTCTCCTTCCGCTAACGAGGGCAGTCGAGAGGCAACTCTACTGTGGTTACTCTCAGCTTCCCTTTTTATTTTCTCATTTGGATTTCTCGTTTCGCCCAACAAAGCCACAAGCCCCCAAAATTCGGACATCCCTTTGTCGTGACCGAGAGGCAACTCATCCATCAGGAAGGTCTCTCTTAGTTCCAACTATGGTGCCTCTTCTTCATCCCGTTATCGCATCACATGGCCAACCAAGCTTGTTTTCAAATCCCCTTCTCAGCCCTCTCCATTCATGTGTCATCTCGGCACAATAAAATAATGCAAGCATCGCTTTTTTTTTCCTGAAAGATCTATTTCTAATCTGTTTCACAGTGCTCACATCTTTAGCTATACACATGACTTTATCATCTTAACATTTTGTTAATCATGGCATATAGTTCACATGCGCTTACAGTAAACGACAAGCTCCTCTATAGATCTTTCAACTCTCTTAACTGCTGCCAGTCAAATTTTCTCTTCTTATAGTTTCCCACCTCCTTGATTTTGAAACAGTTCTTGCGTTGTATACAAGTGACCTACTATCCCTTTTACCTTTTCTCTGTCTATTTTAGTTTTAGATTTATTCTCTGCTTCTCTCGTCTCTACCTAATCAATCTTTAACTGCAAGCTTCTTCTAGACTCATGTACAGGCCACCAAATGAGCATCTCTAATATAGAAATTGAGTGAGAAGTTGTAATTGATCTTCTTATCTATTAACTTCTATCTCAAAATAAGAGGAATTTCTTTTGCTATTCTCCGCCTTTCTCCCCACCTCCCCATCTTTCAAAATAAAAAAGAAGAAAACATAAAACAAAAATAAGAAAAAAGAAAACAAAAACAAAATAAGAAAAAAAATCTGCTTCCGAACTTGTCAAGCCAGTTTTATCTCAAAATTCACAGCTATTATCATTTAAGTGTGCAAAGTATAATGCAATAAGGAAGAAATATGCAAATATGTGTGGAGATGTATATGTATTTGTTTTTATTTGAAGACCAAGTTATGCTCATCACGAAGATTAAAATCGTAAGATTTCAAAACACCAACCGTCACGCTCATCAAGATGACGGTCGCCAAAAAACTATTTCGCGCCCCCATTAAATAAATTTAAACTAAATTTTGACTTAAAAAAAAAAGAATTTATCTAAAAAATCAAACATATCAAAAATAAACAATCAAAAATGAAATTTGAATGTGCTAAATTGTAAAATTTCATAAAGCAAACATAAACTTTAATTTCAAAAAAAAAATCAAAATAAAGAGAAAAGGAAAGAGCTTACAATGAATTGCAAGGAGATTGAATGCACACTTGAACTTTGGGACAAGAATCCTTTTACCCCCTTTTCTTCCCAAATGGTGAATGTGAATAGGCTATCATGACCTCTAATTTATAGAAATTGATATGGCTCACATTCAGCCAAAGTATTTATAAAATATTTAAATGGTATGACATGTGTTTCAAATGAGAATTCCCTTTTTCAAAATAAAATCAAAACATATTTGAATTCCATTTGACATACCCAAATTTGTCAAATAATAATTCCCTTTCTCAAAACAAAATCAAAACACATTTAAATTCTATTTTACATACTCAAATTTGTCAAATGAGAGTTCTTTCTTTCCAAAATCAAAACAAATTGGACGCTAATTAACATACCCACATTTTCTAAGTAGTGTTTCCTTTTTTTAAATCACAAACAAATCAAACACATTTGAACTCCATTTGACATATCCAAATTTGTCAAATGAGAGTTCCATTTTTTAAAAATGAAAATAAATTGAACTCTATTTAACATACCACATTTGTTAAATAGAAGTTCTCCTCTTTCAAAATAAAATAAAGTAAACTCATCAAACACACTTGAGCCTTACTTAACATACATAAATTTATTAAGTAAAGATCTCATTTTTCAAATTAAATCAAAGTACATCAAAAAAAATTTGGGTCTTACTTAACATACTTAAATTTGCTAAGTAAGGACCCCATTTTCAAAACAAATTAAATACATGTTACACATTATCGCAAACAAACAAAAACGCTTCTAAATATTTTTAAACATACACTTAAATCTCACTTAGCATACTTAAATTTACTAAGTTGAGATTCTAAAATCAAATTTTCAAAACAAAGGATAAATAAAACAAATACATCTCCAAAGTTTCTCCAAAATGGAATGAACTTTTTAGCATACTCAAATTTGTTAAATGAAGGTTCTAAATCAAAATCAAAATTTAATGGCAAAGACTCTCCTCAAATCTCTCCAATTCAATGAATCCCACTTAGCATACTTAAATTTGTTAAGTGTGGGTTCAAAATTCCAAGTTAATATCAAAAATCAATTTTTGAAAACAAATATCAAAGCAAGAGTCTGACTCAGTTATATTTCAACAAATGTAGAGGTGCCAGTATAGTTAGTTCTTTCTTAGTATTTAGTCAGTCTAGCTACTATGGCTCCCATCAAGTTTGTTTTCTCCTTCCCCTTTGGTGTAGATCCATCAGCCAATCTCACCTCGATAGATACCACCCATTTGATTTACTTCGATTATGATTTCGAGGGAGTTTGGATCACTTATGAGGGGCCGGCCCTCACCACTGTTAGTAGGGAGGAGGTGGCTAGACAAAAGCCACTTCTCCATTTTAACATTCCATATAACTTAGAGTTTTCCTCCCTAAGGAGGAAGGATGTTGAAGTCCCTGTGGCAGCATCAGTTCTAGTTTCTTCTGTGTCAGTTCCAATGGCATCTGTGTTAGTGGTTCTCCAGTTCAGTATGTTGTTGTTGTTGTCCATACTACAGCCCCGATGCGAGCTAGTACCTCCTCTTTGGCCCCCTCAAAGGGGAAAGCTATCTTAGCACCTGAAATAGTTTGCCCTACCTTTGAGGTAGGTTCTAGTTCTCACTCCATCCTTCTCACCTATACTTGTTGACCTCCATATATGTGCCCTAAGTCAAGTCAAGCCCACAAGTCGAATTCGACGGACTTCTGAAGTGATATTGTGTAAATCGAGGCTCAAAATGTACCAAACATCACCAAAATTAATCCAAATGACCTCCAATCAATGAATGAACTTTTCCATCATGTTCAGAACATCAAAATTGATAAGAGTATAAATATTGCATAATCTAAAGAGCAACAATCAAGCGTCATTATCAATGTACACGCCAAGATATCGAGTAGGAAGTCGCGACGATTTCCAAATGACCTACGTCATAAAATTGATCATGTCGTTAGCTTCAAAATGTCAAAACTACCAAATGAGACCCCCACACTCAATGATGAGTCTATGCAAATATCAAATGATCAAGTGATAGGCACAAATCTAGGTTGAAATGCACACGCTCCAAAATTAACCCAAATGACCTCGATGAACGACTTCTCCATCACATTCAAAATATCAAAACCGATTAGAATATAAATATTGCACTACTTGATGATCAATCGATCAAGATCGAGTTGTCAACACTGTATGTATATCGAGATCAAGAGGCGTCGACGTAAATTAAATGACCTTTGTTCATGAAATTGATTATGCCATTAACCTCAAAACATCAAAATCTATCAAGTAAGACTATTCATTCACGTCAAGCTAAAATCTAGTGATAAAAAATGATAACGCATATTTTGAGCTAAAATTTAATTTGACACCGACTTGAATTGTTGGCATAAAGTTCACATTAAAGTTGATGAAGTAATAAAAAAATCAATTTAAAACCTAAATTAACCTAAATCCTAAATACCTAAAATTGGTCCCTAGTTCCTAAACCCGACCGGCTCCTCGTCCAACTCGTCTCTCCCTCAAGTGATCATACGGAGGCCTAACCAAATGATCTCCTTCCTTCTATGACCGACGACACACTCACTCCAACCATTCCCCTCTTTCCCTCTTCTTCTCTCAAGAGTAAGATCCCTCCCATTTGGTCTTCTTCCTCCTTTCCCAAAACTACAAGAAAGTTCTTTCTTCTAAATGCATATTTTCCTTCTTCTTCCTTTCACTTTTTCTTTTCTCACCCTTCCAATCTGAATTTCCTCACTTTTCCCCCAAACGGAAATTTCATTCTTCCTCCTTCTTCTCCTTCTCTTCTTCATCTTTTCAATTTCTTTTTCTTTCTCACCCTTCCAATATGAATTTCTTCTCATTTTTACCAAACCAAAAATACTCCTTTCATTTTCTTTCATTTTCCCCAAAACTGAAATTTCATTTGTTTTGTGAACTGAGAGGAACGCCATCATTAGTTCGTCTCTGCTTTCTAGCATCTCTATCTTCCCTCTTTTCTTCTAAATTAATTTCATTTATTTGTCACAATGAGGGAACACCATCATTAGGTTTCTTCTCACCATTTCCGCATCTTTCGACAATTCCTTTGCGCAATAAGAAGAACATCACATGAGGTTCTTCTCTAAGATTCTGACATTTATGTCTCCTTCCGACCTTTCCTCTTATCGCAACAAAAGAGGAACACCACCATCAGGCGGGTTCTTCTCTTAGTTTCCGGCATCTCCAACTCCGTCTCTTTGCCGATCATTGCAACGCGTAGCAAAGTGAGTATGAATATGTGGGATAAATATGTGAATGTGTATATATATCTACTTGTGTTTCTTTGTAGGTTTGAAGGTCTCGTCGTGCTCATTTGGAAGTGACGAATTAAAAAATCAGTTACGGTGTCGCAAGACACCACTCGCTACGCTCATTAGGGTATACCAAGTAATCCAACATTTGTTAGATGTCGCTCCCTCTAGCCGAAATGCTGTCGAAATTTTGTCAAATTTTTGGACTAAGAAAAAAAATGAATATATATATATATATATATATATATATATATATATATATATATATATATATATATTGCATTTGTTTAAGGGCTTCGTCATACTCATTAGGGTGTGAAGAGATGGAAATCGACTGTAGTATTGTAAGACACCACTTGCTACGCTCATTAGTCCATACCGAGTAAGACAAAATACTCTCGATACAGCCCCCAATGCGAGGATGACGTAGGGCGGCTGTCGAAATTTCATTAAAAAATTTTTTGGGACTTAAACTTGAAATTAATTGTATGTCAAATTAATTATGAAACCTAAAGTCCTAAACCACAATAAATCTCATTGAGTATATAAGCATAGGAGATTTATAGTAAAGTTAATAATCTGCTCCAAATATGAAGAAATCAAATAAAGCTTATAGGAGATTCATTGCAAAATTAACGACTCATCAATGAGCATATTTCATAACCTTTTTAATGAATGTTTAAATAGTGTTATAACATGTGTTTGAGCAATAAAAGTAGTTTAAGTAAAATACATTGAGTCGTAAACTATTAGCTTTTAAGTGATGACATAATCCATATCAAATTTCAAATGAGATTATGTTCAACTCGATAGCTCATTAAGAAAAGAACATGATGAAATAACTCAGCGATATGTATAAATAGGGCTCTTTAATGATAAATAGAGTTCATCATCACAATAAGTGAATTGAAAGCAAATAACAAAAGGAAGTTTAAAGAAATCTTATTATGAAGTTGAAAGTTCATTAGCAAGCATGCAATGAACTTCAAATAAACTTGATTGCACATATTTTGAAGTGATTTATAGTTTTTTTCACTCATGTCAAATTTGTGCAAGCTTTTAAATATAATGATATGATACTTTCATACATTATGAGATATGTTCACATTCAACTAGTTGCCTCAACATATGTATGAAAAGCTTAAATATAAGATTTGGCATATATTTCAAGGCAAATATCCTTGCTTCAATCCAGATATTTTAAAATCCACATAGCATTTTAAAGAAACAAATATTTGTACATATGCTAAAGCAATCACCTTCTTAATTTAGATATCTTGAAATGTATGTGAGAGCTTGAACAAAAGAATGACGCTTACATATGTCTTTGAAGTAATTATATGCCTTATCCAAGTGCTTCAAAGCTTGTGAGAGTTTTCAAATAAATGAATTGGGGAAAATCAAACAATCCATAGGAGATTCTTAATGAAATTGAATGATTGCTAATAAGCGTAATCAATGAATCCTTGGAAAATAGTTAAGTGTATTCATCGCCTTATCAAAAGCTCGAATTAGATCAAGAATAAATTGACTATAGTTGGCATTGAATTTGAGAATCGTCATAAGCAAAAATCTATTGAATACTCAAAGACTAATCAACTTGGAATCAATTAAATATTAATCCAAAAAATTTAATGAGATATTAGATCAATTTATAACATCTTCTATGCCACCGGATCTGCAACTCTTCATACAAGTAAACAGAAGGAGATACTAAATCAAATTCTGCAAAAATCATAGGGCTTCCTTCAATCAAAGATTAAGGAATTTTATTCTAATTATGATTTTCAAAAGTCAATGACTTTATTAATTAGTTGAAATTATGTAAGCTATAAAACCGATGTGCCCGACACATCTTTGAGTGTTTAGATTCGAGTGTATGAGGATGCTACATGAGTTGCTTCCTGTTTAGTCTTACTGGGTCGGGATTAACAAAACCTAAAATTTAATAATAATATTATAAAAATCTCAACTTATTGAAATATCTAAGAAGTTAATTCTATCATGTGATAGTAGATCTAATCTATTATTAAACTAATAGAGTCGACAGGATCAAGTAAACTCATAAACCCATGATGATGGTGTTGAATGGTGATTTCAACCGGGGATACTTCCATCAAAATACGATTGTAATTTTAAATCAAATTAACTCAAATTAAATATCAATCTAAAAACTACTTAAATAAAATTCAATCATCAAAAGCTTAAAGCTAAGCTCAATCTACCTTCGCAATTATTTCGAAGGTGATAAATTAAGAAAACTTTGCTCATAAAGGAGCCAAAGTCAAATCAAGTGTTCTAGTATGTTCACTCTCAATCAATCTCATGCCAATAAGGATGTGGTTTGTGTCCTTTGACTGTGTGGCTTGGCTAGTGGGCTCCACAGATGATGCAGTTATGACCGAGTCCTTTGATCAGGTGGTTTGGCCAGAAAGCTCTATTATATTATGATCACGACCGTAGCCCGTATGCTCCCCAATAGCTCTTCCCTTTAAGTTGTGAATCACAGGGTATACTTGATAGGGAAAAAGTCTTGTCATTAAGGTAGACTTAAGCGTCTCCTTTAATATTATGATTCCTCCCGGTGTCTGGTCAACTCCATAGGGAAAAGTGGTGAGGCGAGTAGCAAGCGAGAGAGACGAAGGTATGCCGGTTACGCCTTTATTAATTTTCTCGTCGGACCCAGGTGATCATATTGATAGTATAATTTTGACCAGCACCACCAGCCGCTGGGACAGAGTTCTAGCGGAGAGGCATTCAGTGTCACCCCCATCACACTGCTCCACTCCTCGTCCACCATCACCCATTTAAGTTCCCCCTTCCACAATTCCCTCCAAGATTCAAAAATTTGCATTGAGGGAGATCGATGGTGATCCTGCACCTAATGATCCACTTCATCTATGTCATTAAGTTAGGTCAAGCTCGCATTCGACCTTCACTTGATTGTAGCAAAAGAGTGGCGACCCAAAAGTATTGGTACCACATCGCGCAGATGTGAGAGGAAGGGGAATGTAGAACAATTCCCATGGTAGTAGACCCTCTTTGTGAGAGCATCCAATTAGTAGGCAGTGTCAGATGTCAGATGAACACAACCTTACAATTAGTAGTCAGCTGGTGTTTGTGCCTATCTAGCCCAATAGAGTAGGAGACCATTCTTTAAATGACATTCGAGAGGACTACTTTACCGAAAGGAAATGAATTTTTTAGAATAATCTTTCAGATCAAGAGGAGGATAGAGTAGACTTTAACCTTAACGAGGATGATCTATTAGAGGACTCAGTAGAAGTCCATATGGTCGATACTCGATGATCCCTTCTTAGAGATCATCATAGCTAGGAAGGTATTGTGGTTGAAGAGGATGACACAACTCATTCAACCCAGCACCTCCTCCAATAGCTCAAGCAAAAGGATGAGCAGGTTAGTAGAATGGAGAGGAGGATTTATGACTTGTTAGATGCAGTTCTAGCACTTCAAAACTAAGCTCCAACATCACAACCTAGTCTTATGGAGGCCAATTGGCCTGAGCTCCTATATCTTTTAGATCCTCCCAAGAGTGCACCTCCCGTGAATCAAGATAGTGGAAGTTTACATAGGAAGGTCGTAGATAGTACCTTCATGTAGGAGAAGGACATCAAACAAATGGTGGAGCGAGTGAGGAAAGCGATGGGGCAAGCTCGGGTACCTCATCCATTCCAAAGACCAACCCAGGAATTTGAACAGTTTAGTATCCCAAAGGGTTTGTGTCACCTTCTTTCAAGATTTTTATGGCAGTGGGAACCCTCGACATCACGTGCAGAGTGACTATTGCAGCGTCGATGGTAGCGATGCACTTCTTTTTTCTTATTCGTCAAAAGTCTTTTAGGGATTGCATTCGATTGGTATGTCACTACCCAATAGTTGGTAAAGATATTTGTTGAGTTGTAGCAACTCTTCATTAAGAGGTTTTAGAAAGGAAGTGTCTATGACGATCTTGTTGTAGCACAACAAAACCTCGATGAGTCCCACATTGATTATATTCTCAGGTGGCGAAACCGGTGTATGAAATGCAAACCGTAGCTGTCTAAACAGCATGCCATAGAAATTCTTCTTAAGAATATTCATGGCCTGGTTGTTTTTATGCTTAAGGGATTTACTATCAAAACCTTTTAGAAGATATTCAATAAGGTGTGATCTACAAAGAAGTCAAATAATTACCTTTCCAAGACTAGTCATCCAAGCCTAAAGCGCAAAAGCTTTTGAGAAGAAGCCGATTGGCGTAGCATTAGTTGATAAGGAAAGCCGGTTAGAGTTCAGTTTGATGGACCTAGAGCTGTAGCCTCCACATCCACCTCCTCTACCACCACCTCAACATCATAAAATACCATGCGCCACATGATCACAATCGCCTCCTGTGATACAACTTCCGGTACTCATATCTGCCGCAGGTAGCTATTATCCACCTACTCTTTTGGACAAGTTAAACAAACCCTATTCATTCAAGAGGGAGGCAGTTAGGAAGATCTTTAAAACTTTCTAAAGAAACGATTTTCAACTACGAGCCTAAGAGGCCAGAGCAAGTAGGCAAAAGCATTGATCCTAACTTTTGCCCCTACCACCACATGTTAGGCCATGTCTTAAAGGATTGCATCACTTTCAAGGGAGCTTGGCGTAACTAGTCGGAGTCTAGTAAGCCCTGAGGAATACTTGTTAGAACAATCATCTAGTTCTGTTAGAGTAATTCCTAGGGATACTTGTGATCCTCTTAAGACAAAAGAAGGTTGGGATATTGCCTTATCTCGAACCTCTAAAAAAGTGGTCTCTAAGATCAAGAAGCTTTCTTTATAGATGTCTGAAGCAAATCAAACCTCCAACACCAAAGAAGGTTTGCAAGTTTCTAAAGACAACTTGAAGAAGGTGTCAGCCCAGCAGCAGCCTACCTTACTTGCTTGGGATAGCATAGCAGCATAACCACCATCCGAGTCCAGCACTCCATCCATCGTTACAGCTACTACTTCTTCCTTCACTAACTCCTCTTCCACAGTGGGAGCATTGTATCAGCGGACAAGGGCACTATGCCCCTTTCCCCACTTACTTTATTAGATTTCTTTCATGTACCTCCATCTAAGAAGAATCGATGAAGAAAGCTTTCACTTACATCTTGTCCACTTCTGATACTCTAGATTTTATTCCTCTCAAAACTCTCCAAGTCTACAAAATAATAATGATAACTCTAGTTCGATCATTCTTCTTCTGATTTAGAAATGGATTTCCCATTTCTAAATCACATGGGTTCACCTCTTGAGATTGATTTGGAGTCATCCGACTCGATGATCCTATAGGAGAAGTGGTAGGTACACTTGATGAGAAGGTAGAACTTCCTACAAATTCATCATTCTAGGAGGTCACTAACGTTAACCTTCACAGTGGAAAAGTTTTACCTCTAAGGTGGCACCTCAGGATAAGGGTAAGCAAATCATTGGTTCTAAAGAACAGATAGCAGCTCCACAGGATGCTCCACCCATGGATATGCTTATGGAGGATCAAGCCAAGGTTGACTACAATGTCCTAGCACATCTTAAAAAGCTGCCAGCTAAGTTAAGCATATATGACGCCCTTATCTTATCCAAAGAGATGAGAAAATCTCTAATCAAGGCTCTTCTTGATCCGGAGATATGCTTAGCCCAACTAACTATTACTGAGGAGGAGACTCGCAGTTCAGAGGACACTCTATGAGTTACATTCAGTGATGAAGACTTGCATCTAGGAACGCCCAAGCATAATCGCTCTCTTTACATTACAGTGGATATTGGAAGATACAGGATATCCAGAGTTTTTATTGACCAGGGTGCATTAATGAATATTATGAGTCTAAAAACTCTCACTTACTTAAGGATTGACATCTTTAAACTTTCAAAAGAGAGGATGATGTTGAGAGGATTCAATGAACAAGGCGAGAGGGATTTAGGCTCTATAGTGTTGCCATTAGAAGTAGATGATTGGAAGACTGTCGCAAAGTTTCATATTATAGACTCAGATACATCTTTCAATGCTTTGCTTAAGAGACTATGGATACATGAGAACAACATGATTCCATCCTCTCTACACCAGTACATGAAGTTCATGAGGGGTGGGATTGAATACTACGTCAAAGGCGATCTTAATCCATTCACAATTCATGAGGTCAGAATATATGAGGATGCGGCCTACTATCTCCCTCAAAATCAACAAGTATATTCTCGTGAACTTGGAGAAAGTTCAAAAATAAAAGAAAAAGAAAAGGAAAAAGGGAAAGAAAAAGAATAAGAATAAGAAAAAGAAAAAAAAAGAAAGAAAAAGGAAATGAGAAAGAAAATAAAAGGGAGTGAGAAATAAACTTGGAGGACAAAGTAAAGCCTGACATTAGATTCCACCCACAGTTCGTTGCTCCATTCGAACATATGGGTAGGATGACTCGATCTCCACCAGGCAGAGGAAGAGGCAGATCCAAAGACATGCCTAGGGATGGAAGACCTCCTTATTGGCCATCTAATAGAAGTTATGTCTGCTACCACACCTATTATCTATATAGAATCTAGTTTAGAGGATGAGTCATATATGATTAGTATGCTAGCTAGCACTTCCAAACAATAGATCCCCATGCAAGTGATAGTTGAGCCAGACAGTAATGAAGACTGGGCTCCTAAGCAAAGCATAAGTGTATCCAAGTCTATATGTGAAACAGTTAGGCATCAGTTGGGAACTTTAGCTCTAACCCTACTTTTCTCATAAAATATTGAGGGTTTAGTAGTTAAGGAAGCCCCTAAATATTCCACAAATGTAAAGGTGCAGAAGTTCTTTCTTGGAGCATCATCCTCAAGTCAAGAAGCTAATGTAGAACTTGAGGTTGATTCATACAAAGATTTAATAGAATTATCTTTTGATTGGTACTCACCTTGTGTTCTTAATTTAGCAAAGAAAGGATTGATTCTACATGCTTGGTCTAAACATAGGTCGGATTACTTTGAAAGGTTATGGGATAATAAATCTGCATTCACAATCAAGAGACTAGGATTTGGTATAGTGGGTGCAGTTGATGATTGTGATTATTTCTTAATCATCACCAACCATTTGGAATCTGATAGGTTCTTTTCAAATCATTCTAACTCATATGAGGAGGTGTGCATAGAAATTTGGATGATCCAAATAATAATTTTGAAGTCAAGGATGCAGAGTTTGAAGAGATCATCAACTATCACTAAACTCAAAGAAATCAACCTAGGAATTGAAGAAGATCCATGCCCAATATACATTAGTTCTCTATTGAATGAAAAAGAAGCCAATGATTTAGTGAAGCTATTAACTGAGTTTAAGGATTACTTTGCATGGAGTTATGAAGAGATACCCGGTCTATCTCTTAACATAGCAATCTATAAATTAGCTATAATGTTAACATAATGTTCCTGACATATGCGATTAGACATTGAATAGCAAGTCACTTCTGATATCAAGAAACTGATCAATGCTGGCTTTATTAGGGAAGAAAAATATCCTACTTAGTTGGCCAGTGTCATCTCAGTTAAGAAAAAGAATGGCCAAATTCACATATGCATTGATTTTAGGGATCTAAATAAGGCATGTCCTAAAAAAGAATTTCTACTTCTTATACCAGAATTAATGGTGGACATCGCCTCATCTCATGCAGTATTCTTCTTTATGGATGGGTCATCTGGCTACAACTAAATTAAGATGGCCCTAGAGGATGAAAAAAACACTACCTTTCGAACCCCGATCAAAATTTATTATTATAAGGTCATGTCATTCGGCCTTAAAAATGTCAGTGCCACATACCAGCGGGCCATGACTCGAATCTCCAATGAACTCATTCATTATCAAGTTGAATGCTATGTCGATGATCTCATTGTCAAAAGCAAAGAAAAGGAAGACCATCTCTTGGACTTGAGAGTAGTTTTTGAATGGTTAAGACAATACAACCTCAAAATGAACCCCCTAAAGTGTGTATTCAGAGTAGCTTCAGGAAAATTCCTTAGGTTTGTTGTTTGACACCTTGGAATAGAAATCAATCCAGAGAAGATCAAAGCAATCTTAGAAATGCCACCCCCTAAAAGCCTAACACAACTCAGGTCATTCCAAGGGTGATTGGCGTATCTAAGATACTTCATTTCCAACTTATCAAGAAGATGCTAACTATTCTCAGCACTTATCAAAAAGGATGCCAAGTTTAAATGGGATGACAAGTGCCAGCATGCTTTCAAAGACATCAAGCAATATTTGATGACGCCGCTAATCCTAACAGCCCCTATCCAGGGCAAGCCGCTCATATTATATACTGTTGCATTAGTCGACTCCCTTGGCGCTTTGTTGGCTCAAACCAATAATGAAGGGAAGGAGAACACTCTCTATTATCTTAGTCATCATCTAATTCTTGCTGAGGCAAACTATTTGCCTATTGAAAAGTACTGCCTAGCTTTAATCTTTGCATTCCAAAAGCTACGGCACTACATACTTTCTCATAAGGTGAACTTCATCTCTAGAGTCAATCCACTACAATATCTCATGACACGGCCGACCTTATCTTGACAGTTGGCGTGTTGGTCCATGATTTTGTCTCAGTTTGACATAACATTCGTACCCCTCCATGAAATAAAAGGATAATCACTTGTGAATTTCTTAGCAGTGCATACACTCCTTGCTAACTCTTTGCTTAACAATGATCTCCTCGATGAACAAATCATGAACTTAGGGGGTACTAGTGCTCGCCGCTGGAAGATATACTTTGATGGTGCAGCTTCCTCTTAAAGAGGAGAAGAACCATAATTTACTATCCCAGAGAAGGCAGGGGTAGGAGTAGTTCTTCGAACTCTGGACCGCGATGTGATAAGATTCTCATATCATCAATCCAATCCATGCACCAACAATGAAGCCAAATGTGAGGCTCTGATTGCCGATCTAGAGTTGGTCATTACATTATGCGTACAAAGGATCAACATCTTCGGAGATTCTCAGTTAGTCATCAACCAAATCGCTGGGTCCTACAAAGTTCTAAAGCCTAAACTCCATCATTACCACAAGTACACTATGAAGTTATTGGCCCAAATCCTAGAGGTTACCATTTACAAGATTCCTCAAGGAGAGAATGCAGTAGCTGACACATTAGCTAAGCTTGCCAAAGAGTTGGCATGTCCAGAAGATGAGTCCATTCCAATAAGGGTCCAAAATAGACAAGGCTTATCCCCTTGATGATCGAACTCATCGAGATTCTCTTGAAGGGGAGGTTGCCATTTCCAAAAGGATGAGGAGTTCAATTAGAGGTAACCATTCATAGATTATTTTAATATAGGCAAACTACCTCAAGAGAAATCATTAGCACACCAGGTGAAGTAGAGAGCCCTTTCCTATACTCTTATAGGTGGCACCTTATACTGAAAGTCCTTTGATCATATGTGCTTACATTATTTGGATAAACACGAAGCCCATAGGATCATGACCGAGGTACACTCTAGTTTATGCAGAGCACACCAATCTAGTCCGAAGATGAAAGCCAAGATCAAGAGACTAGGATACTACTGGCCTTCAATGATCACAGACTACATGGACGTAGCTAGGAGATGCCACCAATGGCAGGTACACGGTGTGGTCCGACATTACCCACCCAACGTTCTACATCCTACATTAGCCTCATGGCCATTTGAGTGTTGGGGCAATGACATTGTGGGTCTGATCGATCCTCCTTCTTCCAAAGGTCATTGATTCATTCTAGCTACTACTAACTACTTTTCCAAGTGGGCGAAGGCAATCCCACTTAGAGAGGTCACAACTCAGCATGTGCTCCAAATTTTCAGGAACCATATCGTATATAGGTTCAGGGTGCCTCGATGAATTATACCTGATAATGGTACTGCATTCAAGAGCACTAAGATCAACAGCTTTGCTCAGATACACAGAATAGATTTGAGATATTCTACCATCTACTACCCAAGGGCAAATGGGTTAGCAGAAGCCTTCAACAAAACTCTCATTCAAATACTGAGAAGAACACTAGATGACAAGCGATGATGGCATGAATAGTTGGTTGTTGAAGCCAGGTACCACATCTGAGAACTCCAACTCAATCTACCCCTTTCTCCTTAGTGTATGGGTCCAAAGCCGTTATACCATTAGAAGTCCAACTCCCATCACTAAGAATAGTCATGGGTAGTAAAATCACGATGGAGCAGAACGCCAAGTTACGGTTGGAAGAGCTCGAAGGTTTAGAGGAGAGATGCCTACAGGCATGCCAGAACCTCGAGTTATACAAAGCCAAGATGGTTCAAGCTCATAACAAGTTGGTCCGTCCTAGAGCTTTTAAAGTAGGAGAGCTTGTTTTAGTTCTAAGAAGACTAATTATTTAAAGATATGAGGCAAGTTTAAACCCACTTGGGAAGGCCCTTATGCCATATAGAAGGTCTACCAAGGAGAGTCTAATTAACTCATAAATTATAAAGGAGAGCGCCCGATGCTTCCAATCAATGAGTTCTACTTAAAGAAATACTATCCATAAATCTTGTTTAAAAATAATTATCAATAAAACTTCTTTTCATCTCAAATTTTATTTCTTATGTGTTAGAAATATCTTTTTGCTTGTGAATCCACCACGATATATTTATGGTAGGTATAAGAGAACCCAAGAGGCTTCCTATCCCTCCACAACATAAACACAAATTACAAAATGATCATCCAGTGTTATTAGGATAGGTGTAAGAGAACCCAAAAGACATTCATATTTCAACTAGTACAACTAAGTTAGGTGTAAGAGAACTCGAGCAACATCCTTTCTTGGTGGAGTCATAATTGCTACTACACCATTTCATACATTCTTCGACGTGTTTAAGATAGGTGTAAGAGATCCCAAGCGACATCTTATTCCCTCTTTCATAACACAAATAAATATATATATTTTGTCTCAGGCTACTTTGATGTGGGAGCAAGCCCCTTGTGGCACTCACTCATTAACTGCTCTAGGTCAGGTCTACATGCTACCTCGCTAGTATGTTACCCCAGTGGTCACTTATTGGAGGATGTGAATGCCCGTGCTTTCTTCCTAACTTGACCATTGCAAACCAACGAGCATCTTGTTAGTACGGTAGATTTCACTGCCCAGCCAGTGAGCTACCTCATGTTGACTTTGCTTAAAGAGATATGAGTCCCTGTGCTTTCTTCTTGAACTAGCCATCATGCACTAATTAGGTTGAGTATATTTGAGGTTTAGGGTAAGTCCCCCAGAAGCTCCTTTCCTCTTGACTACTTTAAGCATGGGTCTAGTCCTTACACAAGACTCCTCGTTTAGTCGCCCTAGGTCAGATGGCCCCTATCGAGTCAAAGACAGACTATCCTGGTGATCAATTTCATTTTAGAGAGATGTAAGCCTACACGCCGTCTTTCTAGACTGATTGTCATAAACTGACAGGCAACTTCGATTGGTTGGTTATCACCATGCTGACGGTGACCCACTCGGTATATACACCACTCTTGGTAGATGTGTGTCCCCGAGCTTTCTTCTTGAGTTGGACACCGAATACCTATTAGATATGTGACTAGCCATGTCATCTTCTCCAGGGTGTTGGATTAAGCCTTTAGCAGCCCCATCCCTTGTGGGCACTCTATTTGGATCACATCCTTAGCGACCCCATTTAGACGCTACCCTGGATATCTTTAGTGACCCCATTTAGTCGATATGAGCCCACAATGGCATTCGCTCAAATAGTCACCCTAGGTTGGGATTGATCTATTGCGCCATTGACAGATCACCCCAACGGCTGATCCCTACTTTGGAAGATGTAAGTCTGTTACATTTTCTTCCTAGTATAGTCATTGCACACCGAAAGGCAACCCTTAGGCCGGATAGTCTTACTTTGTGGCTAGTAGACTAACCCTTTGAATTTGTAAATCTGAGATAGGTCAAGGCCAAAATAGCCCCTTCTCAGTGGGTCCATCACATGCTGACAGGGTCCACAATATAACACACCAAATTAAATTAAATCAAACCAAATCACATTAATCATTAGGACTACACTTGAGTTGAGGTAAGACCCACAACGACATTCACTCAAATAGTCACCCTAGGTCGGGATTGATTTATTGCGCCATCAATAGATCACCCTAATAGCTGATCCCTACTTTGGGAGATGTAAGTCTGCTATGCTTTCTTTCTAGTACAGCCATTGCACACCTAAAGGAAACCCAGGCGGATAGTCAGTATGGTGGTACTACCCCTTTGGTGAGATAGGTCAAGGCCGACATAGCCCCTTCTTAGTGGGTTCATCGCACGCTGACAGGGTCCACAATATAACACACCAAATTAAATTAAATTAATTCAAATTAAATCAATATAAATTAAATTAATCATCAGAACTACTCTTGAGTTGAGGTAAGATCCCTAGTGGCGCTCACTCAAGTCATCTAGGGTTGATGTGTTGTCCATCCAAGATCACCCAATGGCTTTTCCCTCATTTGGAAGATGTAATTTTGCTATGCCTTGTACAATCAGAAGGTAACCCCAGGTGATAGTTCTACCTTATGGTAGGTGACTACTACCCTTTGGACTTATAAATCTAAGCCAAAGCCCCTGCTCCTTCTTAGTGTAGTCCATCACAGGCGGGGCCATAACAAAATAAATTCAAAACTAACCTCCCGTGAGTCAAATTAAACATATCAACAAACCAAATTTCCCTCCGGTGAGGCTCAAATCAAATTGGCCTCCCTAGTAGAGCTTAGATCTAAATCAAATAAATTTGACCAGTGTACATCCCTGGATATGCCTCAATCTAGAACCCTTCTCCCCGGTGGAGCCATAACAAATTAAACCAACCTCCTAGTGGAGTCTAATCAAACAAATCAGAAATAATCAAAATCTTATCCCAGGTGGATAGGCTTGAACTATTTCCATGAGGAAGGTTCATGTACTCAATCACTTTCTTCCTCACTTATGCCCTTAGCATAAAGGGAGGCATCGCACTAAGATCGTGATTCTATCTACCTTTGGGTCTAGGTATAGATCACTTCCATTGTTATTTTACAATCTTACGGATGTTATTGATCATTTGGTCCTGCGCGGTGTGCCTTGTCGTTCCTATGGGGTCCTTTGTTGACCTCACTTTGGAGTGAGCTCTTAACCTCCACTTCTTAGACTTAGGACACTTCTAGACACTAAGAACTCCTTAGTCATAAGACACTTCTAGTGATTAGGTGAACACTTAACCTAAGTCTAGAGACTTAGAAGTATTAATCATAAGATTAAGCTATGCCTTAGGGCTTAAGGAAATTACCTATCATATAGTCTAAACCCAATCTAGATACACTTTCTCAAATCAAACCTAGATTTAAATCTCAAACCAAACCTCAAATTTAAATTCAAATTCTAAATCTAATTTCAAATTTTTACTACAAATGATTGAAACTCAAAATCAAATTCAAATCCTAAGACCCTTCTTAAGCCATATGAACTATATTTATAAACTTAGCCAAAATTCCCTTTAGATCAAATCAAACTCAATTGATTTCTTTATAAATCAATTATTCTTTCATTTATATTCATAAATATAAATGAAATCCAAATTCAAATGACCAAAACTATATTGAAAATCAAATCCAAACTCAATCTAAGCCCTTTAAGCTAATTCTTTGGACTTAGCCAAGTTATATCCAAATCAAGTCAAAACTAATGGATTTTCTCTCGAATCAATCATTCATTTGATCATTTATCCAAATATAAATAAAACCTACAATCATCAAACCAAATTCAAGTCAACCCAAGTCAAGCCTAACTTAGCCCTTTTGACTTAAAACTTTCAATTGAGCCAAAACCTATTAGACTCCAAATTAATTGCCTTTGAATTTATATTTCAATCTAGGGCTCATATTTAAGTTCAACTAAACTTGAATAAAACCAAAACCAAATCAATTGACCTACTTAGGTCCACTTGACCCAAAGTGATCTAAAGGACCCATTTGAGCCAACTTCCAATCCAACCCAAATTGGATTGAACCAAGCTCACCAAAACTTTCCATCATAATTGTTGATCACCCAAGGATGATCAATTGCAATCAATTGGGCCAAACCAAATCCAATTGGTCATTTGATCCAAGTTGACCCAAATTGGCCTAAAGGACCAAATTAGGTCAAATTATGATCTAACCCAAATTGATTGCAACAAATGGCTCAAGTTCATTCCAAATTGATTGTTGAACTTGACCAAAGCCATAATTAAACCCAATTTGATCAATTGAGCCTAATTGAGCCATTAAGCCCAAATAAGCCTAAAGGGTCAATTTGTCCTAAATTTGAATTAAATCTAAATTAATTCAAACCAAAGACCACATTCATCTTCAATTAGCCAATTGAACATGAATCAACTCATGACCCAAGCTAATTTTGGTCAAATTGGTCAATTTGACCCAATATGACCCATATGACCCAAATTAGGCCAAATGCCTTGAAACCAAGCTAAGACCCATTGGGGGCTGATCAAACCCAACCCAAACCCATTTGAGATCAGTCCAAAATCAATCCAACCTAATTAAACCCCTCATGGATCCTCATCCACATAGGATTCCACCCAACCTCATTTAATTCTCCCCTCATCACATGCACTTAACTCCTTCCCAACATTTACATTGAATTGAACTGATCATATGGCAGCAAGAGAGGACTTTAGAGCAAAAATCCAAAGTCCTCAATGAATCCATCATCCATCCCAACCACCCCAAGCAAGATGACAATCAACTTGGAGCTAAAAAATTCAAAAAAAAAAAGAATGGATTTTCGACCATTATAAAAGGAGGGGGAAATGACGCTTTAAATCTCTTCCTCCTGCCACTATTCAACCCCCGAAAGCTCCCCAAAGCAAAAAAAGGAACCCATCCCCCACCTCTTAGAGTAATTTTTGAGCTCAAAAATATAAATAGTTACTTTTCCGGTGAGACGACGGTAGACATCAGAGAAGACGACATTCTGAAGGGAGGCAAGGGTTAATAATCATTCTAAAGCCTACTCACATACCTAGGAGTTTGCTCGGATCTTCGCCACCACCGAATAACATCCCCGGTGAGGTAAATTTCACCAAACTTTAGCCGGCCTTAGGATTTCTTGCATTTTGTATTAATTTTCTCACGATTTTAAGAATTTCTCCTAGATAATCCCTCATTTTTACTTTAAATCATCCCAATTAAAAAATAAAATTTTTTTGGTGTGAACCGACATAAAAACGAGTACATTTAGACAAGTTTTCACATAGAAAATCCTATTTTTCCCTTTAAAAGTTGTTTTTACTGTACACCGTCCGGCGGGCTAGAGCTACCGTTCGATCCCTCGGTTCCACGGTTGACGGCTCCGGTGTCGTGGATGCGCAATCCGCCGATCGCTAATACTATCGGATAGTCCGATCGCGGTTCGCTGATCAACGGCAGAATATCGCCGATCGTGCGATCACGGTCTCGGATCGTGATGATCAGACCATCAGATGGGCCGGAAATCACTCACTTTTCGTGGGTTGACCGGTCTTCTGCCCGCGGGCGTGTCGGCGCTTCGCATATTTTTTATTTAAAAAATTAATTTAAATCACCTAAAACTTTAAAATTTATAGAAAATAAAATACCTAACCAAAAATTGCAAACAAGAGCTGGATTTTTTCTTTCCAAGTGCAATCCAACAAACCTAAAATCCCAAAATTTCACCGAGTTTTATGAGCTTAATTTGAGTTTTTGTGAAATTCAAATTTCATTAGTTAAACCAAAAATATATGTTAGATTAAGTTTAAAGTTTTAGAGATTGAAACTAAAGTTAAAACACACCTACCAAAAAATTTTCAAGTGAAAAGAACTTATGGATTGGGAGAAATTAAATTATGAAGCTCATATTGTCCATTTTTATAAAGTAAATCAAATAAAAATGCAGAAATTTACAAAAATCTTCAAAATGGCTTAAATCACTTCAATTGACATCTAGAACTCTTAAGAAAATAATGTGATCTTCTGAATTTTAATGAACCCCAAACAAACACTTAAGAGTAGAGTTTAATCAATTAAGGAGTTAATTAGAACATAATCTAAAAAATAATTTAAATATCAAATCAAAATAAAAAATGAAATAGCACTTAAGCAATCATTAATCAAACCTCAAATCAGAAAAATATCATCCTTAGAGGAAATTAAATTAAATATGATTAAACTTATTTAAGTTAATTAAATGATTAAATATTAAATCAAACTTAAAATTAGACAAATCTAGGAACCTTTAACATAGATCAAACTAGTATAACTAAACCTACACTAAGCATAGAATTTTAATCATATGAAACTCCTTAATGAGTATAAATAAACTGAAACTAATTAATCATTAAATAAACTAAAAAAATCAAATTGATTAATAAACCAATTCAACATAATCATTTAATACTAATCGAATTAAACCAAATAAAGTTAAAGTGAACTTAATTAACATATGATTAAATCACATCTATTTGGAATAAGATAATTAATTAACCATTAAATATTTCAACCTAATAACTAAATCAAACTTGTTAATGAAATCAAACAAACATAATAAATGAATCAAATCAAATAAAACTCTAATCATAAATAATTAAACTTAATTGAAATGAAATAAACAATTAATTCACTTAGTAATAATGATGGTAATAACAATAATCATTTAATCAAATCAAACTTAAGTAAAACACTTAACCAAATCAAATCACTCACATGTGGGAAATTAAGTCATTAATCTCTAATTAAAACCCTTAATTAATGATTTAAAAATTTAATTACCCTTAATCAAATTTAGTTAATCAAAAATCTAATTAATGCAAACTTAATGAATTAATCCATCATCTTAATTAATAAAATTAATTTAAATAAGTTACATTAAAGCTAACTCTAAAATTAAGCTTAAATCAAACTCCTAATTAAATTTAATAATTAACCACACCCCTCAAGTAACTTAATTAAGTTAATCAAATTAATCATATTAAACCTAAGCTTAATCAAACATAATAAAAATGCAACTACATACTAATCAAACCTAAATTAAACCGAAATCATTAAGTCATTAATTACATCATTAAGAATTAAATAAATCTTTATTTAATTTAATAATTAACTTAAACACACTCCTTAATTAAACTAATTACCCTTAAGATAATCCAATTGAATAAACACCTAATTAATGAAAACTTAATAAATTAATCAACAATCTTAATAAACCAAATTAACTTTATAAATTAGATTAAAATTAATTCAAATCAAACACTTAATTAATCTACTAATTAATTGGATCACATATGTTAAACAAACTAATTAAGTTAATCAAATTAATCATATTAAACTTAAACTTAATCAAACATAAATGCAATTAAATACTAATCAAAATCCAAATTAAACCTAAATTATTAAGTCATTAATTACATCATTAACCTAAATAAATATAAAATCAAATTGAAATTAAATAAATCTTTATAATTAATATAAATACACTTCTTAATTAAGCTAATTACATAATCATATTGAACCTAAGCAAACCCATAGACTAATAAAGCTAATCAAATCAAATTAAGAAAACTCTCATCAATTTAATAGGTAATCAAATCAAATATCATTCAACCTACTTAAATAAGATAAACTAATTAACTATCAAGTGTATGAAATCAAAATCCAAGCCAAACTTTGATAAACATGACAAATGGATGAGATTAAAAGATAAAATCCTAATTACAAGGAATCGAACTCAATTAAAATTAAAATAAAATCTCAATTAATCTAATTTGATCAAACTACAAATGAATGAACCATAATCACAAATCAAATAAACATAAAATCAAGTCACATAACCATAATCAAAGAAAAGAATTAAATATTAATTTAAAAGGATATTGAATTATCAAGATTTAATTAAACCTAAACATCTAATCTGAAATTAATCAATCAAAAACACATAAATTTAAACAAACTTAAACTTCATTAGAGATCAAGGATATTGAATTATCAAGATTTAATTAAACCAAAACATCTAATATGAAATTAATCAATCAAAAACACATGAATTTAAATAAACTTAAACTTCATTAAAGATCAAGGATATTAAATTATCAAGATTTAATTAAACCAAAATATCTAATCTAAAATTAATCAATCAAAAACACATTAATTTAAACAAACTTAAACTTTATTAGATATCAAAGATATTGGATTATCAAGATGTAATTAAATCAAAACATTAAAATCAAAATCAATCAATGAAATACTTAAACCAACATAAATTCTAAGCTCTAAATCAAATCACACAAATTCAAATGGGCTAATCAAGATACTTAAGGACCTTAGTTAGATTCTTTGGGAATTAGGTTCCATCTACAAATAGAATTTATTTAACTCTTCATTCTTGATCTTCATTAAACAAAAAAAGATGAAAAATAAAGTATTAAATCATTTAAATTGAAATCACCCAAAGGTAAAATTTTCAAACTCTAAATTGAAACTTAAACTAAAGAAGCCAGAAAGTCTTATCACACAGCCTTAAGCACACATTAGAATACTAAGTCACCACTTCTAGTGCTTTAGGTTATATATATGATATTATATTTTGGTTTGTAATGTAATATTTTAGACTGGATGTTAGGGTGTATATTTGATAGACTAGATGTTAGGTTATTATCTAATCATGTTTTCTGTAGAGGGTTGTGCTTAAGGGGCCGCTGTAATAAAAATATAAATGTATTTGTTGTGCAGGTTGCTTAGCCCCTGAGCATAACTCACGTTAGGACAAGTGGGCTTGGTTACCCATGTGTGGGGTGTTAAGTCCAAATTATTCATATAACTGCTTGTGTTGTATGGTGTGTTTAGTTAACATTTATTTTGCAGGTGTAGCTAGATTTACTTTTTTTATTTTTGATGTAATTTTGTATTAGGAATTAGGATTAGTGTTATGGGGGATTAGGTTGAGCAGAGGCCAGAAGGCTTAGTCCCTGGGGTGCCCTGTGATGTCTTTGGAGCAAATCAAATCAAAAGAAAGAGAAGGAAGAAATAAAAAAAAAGACTCCCATAGCATGCATTATTTTTTTGTAATCCAGTTGTATAAGGGTAGAGCTCGACTACCCATCTTTTTTTTTCTCTTTCGTGGTGTCTGTGGAACCCACCCGGTCTTATTATTATTTAGTCTATAAAATTATTTGATGTTGTGTTTAGATTGCGCATTAAAATAGCATGCTTTTCATAGTTTCTTTATGATTGATGCTTGAATGTGTGGCCTAGATGTGGTAGGCTCTTAGGATAAAAATTAATTTTTCTACCACAATTAACAACTCATAACTAAAATTTGGAAACAACTCATAACCTCACATAAAAGCCTATGAATTAAATCAAGATAATAAAATTTTTCACAACCCCTTGGATGGATGAATGAATGTATAATATCATGCATGTCATACTCTTCCACTCTTGTTAAGAGGGGACTTCCATCTTTGCCAGAGAATGAAGGTTTAACCTGTGAGAGCCTTTGATGGAAGAATACCCATTTCTCTCTTTGTTTGGCCCATAATCAAGTTCTCATGCATTTAGGCATACAAAATCTCAAAGCCTGTGTCAAAATAAAGAGTCCAAAAGAATCAAATAAATTTGATAAAATTTGCATTAGATTAAGTCATGATTTCATACCACTCATGTTCTAGTCTATTAGGGAGTGAGTTCAAGGACTTAGTCTCCTTTCTAAATGAACAGCAAACTAGCCATCTTGCAAAGCATAAGACTTGCCTACTTGGATTTAAAGTGCAATAGGAGTTAGCTGGTTGCCACTCCATGCGGTAATAAGTCCGGCAATCACATGATTTATTCTCTCTTGTGGAGGTAAACCATAGACCTATTTTTGCCTTAGATTTTGATCGAGTTTTTGCCCTCGCCAAAGCCCCCTAGATTTAAGATCCAAGATTGTTGTTACCCTTTGTGGGTATGAGCATAAATTCTCATATTTTAGGTATTTTCACAATCTTATGTTGTGAAATCATAAACAACAATCTAATAAAATGTCAACTCAAATAATTAACTCTTCAATTTCAAAAATATAAAGGTCAATTATTAGATCGGAATGCTCACTAGACTTCTTAATATCATGAGCATTCTCTACTTTCTCCCTTTGGATTCCAAAAATAAGTCTTCTCCTTGATCTATCCCATTTGATTTTCTAAAATAGTCAATCCTTTGATAGTCTTAACCTTGAAATCTTTGGAGATCCTAATTGTCTACTTTAATCAAGAGTATTCTTAAGGAATTTTTATTTCTTAGGATGTAATTAACTATGGGGGCTTACCTCCATAGGTAACTTAATGAACGCGGCTTAAAATAAACCCTACTTTACTTTTTCATGTAACATAGGGAAAGATCTCTGGTACATTTGAAGACCCATCATGCCTTATGTGTCCTTATTAGGTGATTAGGTCCATCATAGGGTGTTGACTTCTCTTTTGAGATAGTACATAATTTCTTAATGTCGTTCACTTCAATAAGTACCCCCTAAGATCTGCGTGGTGTCCCACATCTCAAAAATAAACACTACAGTCATATAACGGCCCAACAGCTGGTTGGAGTTTTTCTATTATAAGACCCAGATTTAAGAATCTTGAGTAAAATAATACATTGGTAGAGCTACTATTGTCAACTAAAATTCTTTTAACAACATAGCAAGGATCTCCAATCCTACGTTAATAACTAAGGGATCTTGATGTGGAATTTGTATCCCTTCGAAGTCAGAATCATCAAATACGATAGACTGAACAATTCGTGACTTCTTCATCTTAGGCTCTTCGAGTGTAGTGAGTAGAACTTGAAAAGAAAATTATGGTCAACCAGCAATAGTTTCAATTTCTCTGATTATTTATTAATTTTCTTGTGGTTGTCTTGGTTGGGGTTGGTTTTGCCCTCTGATAAGATTATTATTATTTCTTTGTTGATTCTGAATAAACTGTCAGAGGTAGCCCTGCTATAACAACCTTTCAATTTCTTTCTTTAGATGTCTACAAGCCTCAATGGTATGTCTGTATCCTCGATGAAAATAATAATATTGATCCTGATTTTCAATGTCAGTCTTAGGGGATTAGGCCATTTGATATTATTTTCAATCTGAATAGCCATTAAAATGTTCGTGCGAGAGGCATTTAAGGTGTATATATTGTGGCAGGCTCGTGATGATTGGGAAGGTTTTGGGGATAGGTTATGAAACTTTTGGCGATCATGCTTTTTTGGTTGAGATGCGTGAAGGCTGTCATTTGCATCTCCTTTATGCTTCTTAGAAGAGTGTTCGAATTACATCTTATGGGCATTGATGGCCTCATCTGCCATGATCTGTGTCTCTTCTCTCCGTATGAAGTCTCCATATGAAGGAACTATTTCTCTCATTAATTAATCTAGGCCTTAGGACTCCCAAAAAATACCTCAAATAATTCGTCTATCATAGAATTTGTAACTTCACCCGAGAATCTTTGAAAATACTCTTTTAGTGTTTCTCATTTATTCTAGTGAATTCCAGAAAGGTGAGATGGGTTCTTAATGGTTCGTCGATTTGACATGAATTGTTTGGCAAAGAGTTTAGCCAAATGAGAGAAGTTGGGAATGTTCCCCTAAGAAAGAAATAGAATCACGTACGAGCTTGTCCTTTGAGAGTAATTGAAAAAAACTTAGAAGAGTAAAGCATTGGAGGTTTATTGAATGTGCATAATAGTTCTGTAATGATCGGTATGCTCATAAGGATCAGAAGTCACTTCATAAAGCTCTATATTAGGTAGTTTAAACCCCACTGGGATGGGTTATTGAAGAACTGTATCATGCAAAGGAGAAGATTCTTGAATGCTCTCATGAGGAATGAATTGTCTATCTCTTTAAGGAAATTCTTCTTGACTAGATGATTTCATGGGATGTTTCAATAAAATGGTTAAGAGGCATGATGATGATTTAAGGTTGGTTGGATAGCATAAGATCGGTGAGTTGAACTAGAAGTATCATCAATATCTATATTAGAATGACGTGCATGGAGAATTTTTATATGATCATGAGGGGGCTCTTCATTAGTTTCTTCAACAAAATCACTATATCCTGTTGTTGATATAGTTGATTTTCTCCAAGTTGTGGTGCCCTTCTCGGTTGTCCAGCTCCTAGTAAATCTTGAAGGATTTGAGCCTGTTGTTTCTCCATTCTTTGTATGTGCTCCTCAAAAGTATGAATTATTTCACCTGATTGATGATTTTGATCTTGTTGAAAAACTTGGCCGTTTGACATGATGAAGTAATGTAAATCATGTTCCCATAGATGGTGCCAAAAAAATAATTGCGGTAGAATAAAACTTCACGCCTTAGCTTGTATGGAAATCCAGCACACAGATAGATAGTTAAAAAGAGAACGAGAAACTCTAGAATTTTTACATGAAAAAATTCTAGAAATAGGGAAAAAATCACGAGGCCTAACTCAATAAAAATCCTCCACTATATATCTATTTTGGAGTACAAAATTCAACTCTTCCCGACATTGGGATTACAAAATTGTATGTAGAAAATCTTGATAATGAAAATTCTAAGTCGTTACAAAACTATGGTGATAGTTGAGCGATAATGTGGCGATGGTGATGATGAACTTTGAACTTCTAGCTCTCTCCCAACTTTCTCCCAAGTTCACTTCTAGCTCCTCCCCCCTTCATGACAAGAATGAAGTCCTATTTATAGGATTCTGAGAGAAGCATTTTGGTCATTGTAGCCAAAATCCCAAAACACTCCATCAGACGGTGTATATCTATTCATTTGATCATAGATAATATTTTTTTGGTGATTTGGCCATTCAAATGGCCTCGATTTGAGTGATCTTAGGTTCGCTGGATTCGTCTCGTCGAGCCGCTCAATTCAATTATAAGCACGTCAAATTTGGAGGTCATTTGACTATTCAATTAGTGTCTTGAAGTTTCATATGTAACTTTTAAGCTTGATTTGAGCTCATTTGAGCTCGATTTGACCAGATTCTAGTGTTGTTAGGCTTATCTTACTGAGTCAATTAATTTGATTGTATATATACTTTAACTTGAGATTTATGATTGATTTATAAATTTTAGAGAGATATATCAAAATTAAATAATGTATTATTTTAATTAAGTATTGATTAAAAGCTTATAAATATAAATAAATAAAGATTTTATTATACAACTAGATTAAATTATAAATAATTTAATTAATTTAAATCTTTTTATATTAGTATTAATTGATTATTATCATTATTATGGGCAACTCTCTTTTCCCATTCCTTTTTTCTTTCGCTTGGAAATTTTGATGTGAAAAAAAGAGTAGAACATCAACGGGATTTCAACGTTCGAAACCCTTTGTTTTTCTCTCACATTCACTCTGCTGTTACACAAAACCATCAAGTAAATCTACTAATCAATTATTAATTAAAACATTAATTTATATATTTAAGAAAATTATCATTAAAAAAATGATATATCCTTCTACAATTTATAGATGAAGCACGGATCTTAAGTTAAAGCATGTATACAATCAAATTAAATGACTTAGTGAGATGAGTTCAACAATGTTAGAAATGAGTCAAATCGAGCCCAAATGAGTTTAAATCAAGCCTAAACACTACGCATAAAAACTTAAAAAACACTATCTGGATGGTCAAATGACTTCCATATTTGATGTGCTTATATATCGGCGGCTGGATGAGGCAATTCTAAGATCACTCAAATTGAAGATCGTTTGAATGATCAAATCATCAAAAAAACTATCTATAATCAAATAAATCGAAATGAACCGTCTGATTGAGTGTTTTGAGATTTTGGCTATAATGGCCAAAATGCCCCTTTCAAAATTCTATAAGTAGAACCTCATTCTTATTATGAGAGGGGGAGGGGGGAGAGGAGCTAGAGGTGAACTTGGGAGAAAGTTAGGAAAGAAATAGAAGTTTGAAGTTCCTCATCACCATCGTTGTTGCCGATCATATCTTATTATCATCGCTAACTGCTACCAACAACCATTACAGTCAACTACCGCTGCATAGCTGTTGTTATCTGATTCTGGAATTCTCATTGTCAGGCTTTCTCACATACAACCTTATAATCCCGTTATCGGGAAAACATAAACTTTGTACTCCAAAGCAAATATATAGCAGAGCATTTTTAATAGGTTAAGCCCCGTGGTTTTTCCCCTCTTCCTGGGGTTTTTTTACATAAAAATTCCAGAGTTTCTTATTCTCTTTTTTTCAACTATGTGTGTGGATTTTCATACAAGCGTGAAATTTTATTTCGCTACAAGTTTTCTAACACGCAGTTTATCATTATATGAGAAAGAGATTCTCATTACTTTATCTTGTCGGTAAGTTTCCCAACAAGATCGAAACTATCAGCTAGATGGAGCACTTCATACTTTTGAGGAGCGCATGCAAAGAATGAAAATTCATTAAATTCTGATCCTTCAACTTTTGTTGGAAACTAGGGTGCAACTCTTAATCTCAGAAGATCACCCATATTAATATTATGAGCATCTAATTGATTATCAACCCAAGAAATAAGTCAAAGTTGGAGGATATTTCAACATTGAGAGAAAAATAGCTTGATAAAGTTATCTTTATATTATAAGGAAAAGATCAATGAGCAACTTTACCTACAACCTCAAACAAATATTTTGATTTAACCTCTTCCATATAGGTTAACGTCATCGAGTAATACTCTGACAAATAATCTCGGAAGAATCAAAATGTTTAACCTCTTCCACACAGGTTAACGACACTGAATAACACTTTGACAAAACAACCTTGGATGAGAGTTAAAACTATTGATCTCTTCCACATAGGTTAAATATCATCGAGTAACACTCTGACAAATAACCTCAGATAGGTCAAAAATAATTCATGGATTCCTCTCCTAAAAGGCATTCCCATGAGGAAGCCTATATAGGAAGCTAGTAGTGAATAAGGTCCTCACTAGAAAGACTCTAAAAGAGTAAGTGGCTAACATGGTCTCCACTCATCAAAAATCTCAGAAGGCAAAAACCTCGGAAGATACAAGTATATTAAAAATCTGAGAAGGCCAAAACCTCATAAGCTATAGGTACATTCAAAACCTTAGAAGGCAAAAGCCTCGGAAAGTATAGGAACATCAAAATCTCAAGGCAAAGCCTAGAAGGTACATCAAAAATCTTAGAAGGCAAAGGCCTCAGAAGGTACATGTGCATCAAAAATCTTAAAAGATAAAAGCCTCAAAAGATATATGTATACCAAAAATCTCAGGAGATATACATAAATCATAATCCTTTCAAAGTCAAAGTCTGAGAAAGGATATATGATTACTGTTATCATTAAGGGGTAAAAATTTTATAAAAAAATATATATCTTTTACACTGAGAGGCAAAGGTCTTAATAGGCATAAAAGATAAAACTAAAGTCCGTGAAAGTGGTTTATGCACCACATATACAGGATATTTTTAACTTTTACTTCAAAAAAATGAAGGATCTCAGAATCACACTAGGGTCAATTTAGGATACGCGTTGCTAACTAGATGGGTTTCAAACCAGGAGGCTGGAGAACTGCTTGAGGGGTGCACCATCATACAGGTTAATGGAGGATTCCAGAATTTAGAAAAAGTTGGAAGAACTTGGAAGCACACTGGAGCCTGAATTCAGGATGTGCACCGCCTAACAAGGTCAGTTATAAACCCCAAGATCAAGGAGAACTAGAGCCTGCGAGAGGGGTCAGCACCATTATACAGGTCAATGGAGGTTACCAAAGAGAAGAAAGCACACTGGAGCCTGAATTTGGGATGTGCCCCACCTAACCAGGTCAGTTGGAAACCCCTAGATCAAGGAGAACTAGAGTCTGCGAGAGGATTCACACTATTATATAGGTCAGTGGAGGCTTCCAAAGAAAAGAAAGTAAAGAAAGTAAGGTGCGAGTTTTTCATTACCCCTTGTGGGGTATTTATACTTGAATAAGAAACTTTTCAAATTCCAAAAAAAAAAAAATTTAATTATTAAGGGGGGACGACTCCCCCTTTCAATCTTCTCATTATGGCTGGCCAAACGTCAACCATTTAATTAAAAAAAAATTTCTCTTTCTCTCTCTCCCTAGTTCACTACTAGCTCATACCTCCCTTCATGATAAGAAAAATTAAGGAGGGCAAATAATATATCTCTCTAAAATTTATAAATGAAGCATTGATCTTAAGTTAAAGCATGTATATAATCAAATTAAACGACTCAGTGAGATGAGTTCAACAATGCTAGAAGCGGGTCAAATCGAGCCCAAATGAGCTCAAATCAAGCCCAAAAGCTATATATAAAAACTTCAAAATACTGACTAGATGATCAAATGACTTCCAAATTTGACGTGCTTATAATCGAATCGAGTGGCTCGACAAGATGAATCTAAAGAGTCTAAGATCACTCAAATCAAAGATTGTTTGAATGATCAAATCACCAAAAAAATTATCTATGATTAAATGAATTTATACAAACCGTCTGATAAAGTGTTTTGAGATTTTGGCTATAATGACCAAAATATCCCTCTTAGAATCTTATAAATTGGACCACATTCTTGTCATGAGGGGGGAGGAGGAGCTATAGGCAAACTTTCGAGAAAGCTCGGAAAGAACTAAAAGTTCGAAGTTTGTTATCATCATTGTCACGACTTATTGTGCCATTGCCACTAATCATTCATTCTTCATGCATACGTTGTTACGATTTTAGAATTCTCATTGTCGCTTTCTCACATACAATCCTGTAATCTCATTATCAGAAAAAATATAAACTTTGTACTCTAAAGCGGATATCTGAGAGCATTTTACTTTCTAAGTCCTGATTTTTCCTCTCTTCTTGAGTTTTTCACATAAAATTCTAGAGTTTCTATTCTTTCAAATTATGTGTGCTGGATTTTCATATAAAAAAGCATGAAGTTTTATTCTATTTATAAATTTTCTAATACAATAAACATTATATTATTTTATTTTATTAATTTTTTATTTTAATTAAACTTAGAATTTATCAAACATAATTGCTAATGATATTATTAACTTGAAATAATTTTAAATTTAATTTAATTTATTAGAATACTATTAAAAATTAATTAATATATTATTATAAATTAATTATAATTATTTTAAAGATATTAAAAATTTATGAAGTTTATGCTTTGAGGAAAAATCTTGGCGAGATAAAAATTTTAATTTTATTAAAAAAATTTCTCACTTTTCTTATTATTATATTTTTATGAGGTTGTATATATATATATATATATATATATATATATATATATATATATATATATATATATATATATATATATATATATATATATATATATATATATATATATATATATATATATTTATCATCAAATTTAAATGACACAAAATAAAACAAATAAATTATAAATTTAGTAATGAAATAATTTTTTTGTTTGTGCTAGAAAAAAAAATTTTGGCTTCCTCACTTTCCCACATGTTGGCATTTTTTTTAAAATAAGTATCATTAGAATGCTAATTAAGTAATTAAGTATAATTAAAAAAATTTCAAAATAGGTACATGTCCAATTCTGGGCATGGCTACCACGTCGGATCTGACGTGGGCGTGTGTCATGTTGAAAATGAGCTCGTCATTAGTAGGCGGCTTCATTACCCAAGTCGGTCACTAAGATTACGGGAGCTGCCCACTAAGTGGGCTTTTCGAATGTTTTTTTTAACTAAGTATCATTAATTTACAAAGCTTGGGATATAAGTATGATATTAAGTCAAAACTAATTCTTATTGTGCAAAGTATCTTTATAATTTTGATTTGCATTACTTCTAATAATTATTATATGATTTTAACATAAATATTAGTAATCACACATGTATCTTCTATATTTAGATTTATATTTTAGTGACTTTAGAGATTAGTATATTGATTGATTTAGCTTGTGAAGTTGAGTTAATCTTTAATATTGTGTCTTTTTGTAATAGAGTCACTTATTATATTTCTTACTTAATTTACACCTTGATTCATTTGTATAGTGACGAACTTTAAAATAAATTTATTTTATTACAAGTTTGTAAGCTAAACTGTTTGAATGTCATATTACACAAAATAGCAGGCCAAAGAGTTGAGTAGAACACCAGTTTAGTTTGATTCACGTAGTTCAAAGAAAGTGCATATAAAATATAATAACATGATCTGAGTATTTGCATCCCAATTTGAACAAGTACATTCAATTAAGTGAGAGTCAATAAGCATAAATGATCAATGAATAAAATAGATAAAAAGAAACGTAGTACAAACGCACAAATATACTACCCTAAACATCTAGCCTCCGGCTGCGTGGAATCGCACCACTCGTGTGTCGGTGTGCAGACGATCCGCGGTGATGGTGACCCAAATTCGATCTTGATCACGTGATCATCATGGAAGATAGGTGGCTGCGACTCATATGTAGGCTGATAGGTAGAAGGACCTGGATCAGCATACGTAGATGGACCTAGATCCACATAAGTAGATGGTCCGGCGCTCCAGTCCTGGTGTGCGACATCCTCTGTAGGCACCGATCCGTAATATGTGTCACGATATATACACGCTCATCCAGGTCTCTGCATAGTAGCTCATACCTATCGACGCATCCCTGTAAGTGGTGCTCATCCACATCGCGAAGTATGGCTGAAAGATGTCCCGAGTCATCACAATGTGCTCCGCCTGCACGAAAAATAGTATGTAAAATTAGCACTTATATAAATATTGAATTCAGATGAATACTTATATCAGGACTTACATAAATATGCTTCACTAGTGCTCTGGCATAGTAAGTGATCGGAGGATCTGTTGGGGAGGCCAATAAATACAAAGAAGCCTACGATCTGAACCAACACATGTACTGGCTAATAGCTGTCTTCCTGTCCACATCCTCATCTAAGCCCTCGATAAGGCAATCCATGCGCCTCTCCCAAGCAGCAATGTGTGACTGGTTGTAATCAACCCAGTCGACATCCGCTTTACCCCGACCATCGACCCTTTTGAAACTAGGGTCAAGCTACATCGACTCGAAAGAGGTAGGACGACAATACTCTGTAAATGTCACTCAACCCTCTTCCAGCTGATAAGAGTGACTCATGATAACCATATCTCAGAGCCTGTTGAGCATGTATCTAATAGACGTGTCATAATCTGCTCACTGTACAGCTCCCAGATCACCTGCACATATTAAAAATTATGTCAAATTAGAAGCTGTACATATTTTTACTGAAGTGTTATCTGCAAATCCAACATGTGTATGCCGCAAGACATCCAACTCATTTTTGTATACTGCAACGTTCACCATTGGCTGCTGGCGAACATACTTCTCATTCCATCTGTACACAAAAAATAATTTAGACACATATAAAAGCTACAAAATTTGAAAGTACACTTAACAAAATATACCTCAACCCAACACTGAGATCATCAAGCTCAGTAGGATATGGCACATGTAGAGTCGGCCTCCCAACATGAATATGCTCCCAAGCCCATATTTGAAGGAGGTGTAAGCAGCCAGCCATGTTGCACCTGGTGGGCCTAGTTGACTCAGACTCCTATATAGGTGGGCTAGCGCACCCATAGCCATCGATCTTGAAGGTATCCAGTCCTTAGTGGTGGTAGATACTACAAATGGACCTCTGCACCTGATGTATCCGGTAGTAAAAAACAACCAATAAGAAATAAAATGTAAGCATGCGGTCGAAAAACTCCTGTCTGGTGGTGTCGACTCACAGTAAAGTCCACCTCGGCCACCTCAGCGGCATGTAGGTCTAGGCGTGTGCCTAACCCATGAGTACCGTCTAAGCTCAGTACAGGTCGACAACTACTCCATCCCATGATTGAAGGGCCAAATGCCAAAAAAAGTCTCTCGAAGCGCTATGTCTTGCTGTGAATTGTAGTACCGGGAGGAACTATAAATTGATTCCATAAAAAGACTGAGAGTCCTGTAAGACTCTTCCCAGCTGCCAAATATTACTTTTATTGCCTTATGCCTCGCATCCCAAACCTTCATTGACGAAACTTTAACATTGAATTTTGATTCCATCCTACATATAATCTCCTAGGGTTTCAGATCTATCTGATGTCTGATCATAGGTACAATGAAGTAAGCTATGAATTTAGAGCACACTGTCGATGACCTGCTGCACTTACTGCATTGATACATCTATGATTTTCACCAACTCTTGATATTCTCCAAGCACCCCTAAGCATCGGCTGCTGTTACAATGCAAACGCCACTTACATGGTCTAGTGGGACTATCATGATGTACACAAATAACCTTGTAGTTCTTCTAGTTAGAATGCGTTTGGAACCGAATATTATTTACTACACCACAATAATAGCAAATTGCATACTCGTTTATTTCGGCACATACCCGATAAGGTCGAGATTTGGATCTTCTATGATTTTGTCGGAAGGACCGTCAGTAAATATCGTTGTCCCACTCTCTGTAGTCACATCTGGACATACTCATTTGTGGACGACATCGACTCTCAATATTTGAGTGAGTGAATTCTTAGAAGATCATGGTCAGACTCCCGGGCATAGTGGCTTACCCGGTGGCGGTCATCATCACTAATATCCGCGGACTCACTTGAACCACGCTCATAGTCGATACTCATCTTCGCTGCGGCAGAGGCACATATGGTTCCTCAGAACGATAAACAACATCATTGCTACCACAAAACTCATAAGTTGGATAATAACCAATTATACTAATTATTACAACTGTAAGCAGGAAAAGATTGACAAGATGTTACCTGGGAATCAACTCATTAAAGTTGTGTTGTGTCCCTAGAGGTGCATGTGCGATGAAACCTTGGTGTGTCGTCAGTGGTATATCTACTGACCTTATTGTCGGATCAGCTGATGTGGATGCAACATTAACATCCTTCACTTCGACATACAACTATCATCGGCGGAAGCTTTCGATGTTACTTCACAAACGTCATCGTCAGATATTAAAGATGCTATAAATCCGTTACCCACCGGATAATGACCTGTAAGAGTGATTGTGTGATGCTCTGAATTAATGTGAAAGGTTCTCATAATCCGTTGCTTCAATTCCATTAAGCTGCTGTGACGCAGAACCTTAACTGGACGATTTCGACCTCCCACATAACTTGGATTGAATTATTCATCGATACTCAGTTCGCCTCCATAGAAAAGAATCAGTGAAACAAATTCTCTATTCATTCTTGCAAAACAAGCTATATGAATAATCAGAAATTTATATTAATCGACACCCTAAATAATACTACCCTTGGCTACTTAACACCTAAACCACAACGTCAACACAAACATACAAATCAAATCCCAAACAAAAGTCTAACTATACAACTCTAACCCCTAAGCATTACTCTATTAATTTATAAATTGATAAAAAAGTGATTTCTGATGTGTTTAAGAAAACGACGAGGAATAAAAAATGTAGAATCCAAAGGAATTTTCCTCGAGCGAAATGGAGCCGGGTCGTAATGTTGACTTGGTCGATGGGAGAGGGAAGTCGTCAAGCGGCGTAAAAGCACTGTCGGAAAAAGGAAGTTCCTTTCGATTACGGACAAGACAAACATCTGAGGTTGCTGCCGACGGCGGAAGTTCAGAGAGGAGAGGACCGCTCGATGGAAATGAAGGTGCACTCCTGGCGAAGGAAAGCGAGTTGAGGGCGAATCGGAAACCGAGAAGATAGGGCGATCGATAATAATATATCATGGTGACCAAAGTATCAGTCGCTAACGGCCGGGCTCATTTCGCGATGAATGCCGTCATGCGTCATATCCGATGTGGTAGGTGCCAATAATTGGTACGTACTCTTTGAAATTTTTTTAATCATACTTAATTACCTAATTACCATTCTAATTATACTTATTTTAAAAAAATTGCCCCCACATATTACCTTAGCCATACTTTTCTCACCTCTGCAAAAAATTTCTAACATTTGGATGGAGACTTGTAAGATTTCAGTCAACATGACAGATTTTCAAATGTTTTAAAAGGAAAAAAAATAAAAAAAATCTCAAGCTGTGTATTGTGTGTCCAGCCATTCGACCTCGTCAAAGAAATTATATGAAATTAAAAAGCTTTACTCTTTGAAGAGGGAGAAAGAGAGAGATGGAGGAAAAGATCGGTTTTGGGAGATTTGGAGGATCCTTGAAAGTGGACAACGTGCAGGCTCTCTCTGAGAAGGTGAGCTCAGAGATTCCCAAAAGATATGTAAGGCCCGAGAGGATGGAAGATATAATTGCCGGCGATAAAGACTCGTCAGCATTCCGGTCATCGATTTCGGCAGGTTATTCGATGCCGAGTACTCTGAGGAGGAAGCTGCAAAGCTTCACTCCGCTTGTGAAGACTGGGGATTCTTTCAGGTTTATTCTTTGTTTTAATCTATTTACAGCACGCAACAAGTCCTTTGCAGTTAAGATTTTTATTTTTATTTTTTCCTTCATTCCGAATATTTTATTAGCATACAAGGATTGACCGAAGAATTAAATCAGATTATTTTTAGATTGGATGGCTGATCGCTCTTATTTTTTTAGGACATTTAAGCTAATTTAATCATAAATTTATACACATAATATATGTATAAGAACTTGAACTAAACTCAAGATCTCTTAGTTGAAAATTAAAGTTCTCCACTAATAAACTAATATGTCTTACGTTGATAGCTCTTATTCCCTCAAAATTTAAGAAAATCTACTATAGTTATATTATATATTAGGAAAATTTTATTTTTATTTCATATATAACTATATATAATATTTTAAGAGATTCATTGGCTGATCATTGATATTAATTAAGTTGAAATTTAGGCGAATATATTCTTGATTTTTTTTTTATGCAAGGGCCATCTTTTTACTTCACAAATTAATATATATTTAAATTAAAAATATTTTTATGAGTTTGTTAAAATTATATATATAAATATTAAGCTTATTATATTTATGCTATTTGTCTTTTATGTCATTTTTTTTAAATTTTACAAGAACATAAGATTATCACGTTAACAGACTCATCAAATTTAGATTTTTTTGTCATGTTATAATATTAGGTTTCTTCTCTAATGATATCTTCGAGCTCTATATCACTTTTATAAAAATTTAACAAAGTTCATTTATCAAAGATTTATTTGAACACCTAAGATCATAATTCTAATAATAACTCACATAGAAATATTACATGCCCATTTCATCTCCTCAATGATTGAGATCTCACCATAAAGTCTTCTTCATCAGTTCATTTTAACATATCAACAATAAAATAATAGTAGAGTTTTGATGGAAGTGGCCTAGATAATTATAAAATTAATTTTATAATAATTATTCAATGATCAACATATCACAAAATTTTGTTATTCTAAAACATTCAAATTACCTCTCAACTTGGTAGACTTAATTCATCTACTCACAAATTAGAATATAATGCTTTTCTTACCTTGATCATTGAATTTAATTTTAATCAGATGAGGCTAACAACTTGATCCTTTTTAAATTGCTACCTTAATGTTAACTATAGTTGGTAAATCATGGTATACCTGAAGATGTACTAACCAAACTGAAACATGACGTTGAAGAGTTCTTTAAGCTTCCATTAGAGGAGAAAGAGAAATTTGCTCAATTACCAGGCCAAATAGAAGGCTACGCTTTTGTTCACTCGGAGGAACAAAAGCTTGATTGAAGACATTTCCTCCAACCTTCAAACAACTGAGGTTTTGGCCCACTAAGCCACCTTCATTCAGGTACTAATTGCTAAACTAATCCCCCTCATATTCATCGGTAAATTAAAATATAGGAAGAGTTACATACATTTATATACCACAAAGTTTGATATTTAAAGATAAAGTTTGATATTTAAAGATTTAGATGTTGTTGATGTACATATTAAATATTAAAGTTTAGATATTATACATGTAAATATATAAGAATTGTATGGTATGTATATGAATCCCTTATTGTTTACTATATGTTTATATGCGCCATTAATGTCAATTTTTTTAGGGAAACATTTGATGCTTACGCAGTTGAGGTAAAGAGATTGGTTGATGGCCTCATTAAAATGATATCCAAAAATCTAGGGCTTGAATCTGAGAAGCTTTACGATATGTTCAAGGGAGGTATTCAAATTTTCAGATTCAATTACTATCCTCCGTGCCCATTCCCTGAAAAAGTCTTAGGCCACTCTCCTCACTCCGATGCCGTAGGATTGACAATATTGCTGCAAGTCAATGAGTCACAAGGGCTACAGATTAAAAGAAATGGTGGATGGTTCCCAGTTAAAATTCTGCCAGGAGGTTTTATCGTCAACATCGGCGTTGAAGTAAATATTTTTTTTTACTAATAAGAGTAATAAGGGTAAATTAATGGATAGTTATACATATAGAAATATAAATTCATATTTCATCAGATTCTTCGGTTCTTCTAGATATTATGTACGGCAAATATAAGAAGAACATAGAGTACGTAATAATATAATGAGAAGGCGCGGCTCTCGATCGCTGGATTTCATGAACTAAATA